>JAMQGT020015303.1:0-155251 GCA_024447675.2 Pterophyllum scalare | reverse complement strand
GTGTTTTCATTCTACTTCGTTCAGTTACGTATTGCTGTTTCTCCGCCTGAAGGCAGCAGTCGCTGCTTTTCCTTCAGATCACACCGCTCTGGTGCCACTTGGCTCTCCCCAGGCTGCCGGGCGGACTGATCGTGTTTTTTCGAAACAAAAACAGACTGCGGACGCACACAAGATCGATTTAGTCTCAAACAGCCGGTCATGTCGCCGTTTACACACTCCTATCAGCTTCTGCAACCCGATGCTTTGAGGAATAAACTGAACTTGTGATGATGAATCCTGATAAAACAACAAACATACCATTATTCTGCACAAACACACATCTCACTGTTTACCTTATAAATCATACCTGAAGATCACAGAATCACACAAAGCAAGACTTTTAACACACATATTGCTCACAATACTGTTGAAATGGTTAGCCACCACGCTGTTGATGTAATGCTGCTGATAAAGTAATAAAGTAATCAGAGTTACTGCAGCTCAGGATGAGTTAAGATAAAAAATATGTCATGCCCCAAACTGGAAATGACTGTTATAAACAACTTGGCACAATAAAAAAATCAGATCAGAGGTCAGTTAAAATAACAAAAAGTAACAAATATTTGGTGTTGAGAGGGTTAGGGAAGTACTTTTTTTCTGCATTTGATAGGACAGCAAAATGTTTAATTAATGTAGTGATCAGAATGCCACATAATTAAAGTAATCTAACACTGCTACACATCTGCCTTTTATAGCACACAGCAGCTTGGTGCATAGACCTCCTCCTCCTGCACAGACATACATGCATTAGGAACAGGCAGCTGTGCTGATGCAGTCCATGGTTTCATAGGCAGTGAGTGGAAACATCAGCTCGTGTCTGGATCTCATTAAGATCCTGAGTTTCAGGTTGAATTAAGTGTAGAGAAGCTCTGCAGCAGCAGCAGCAGCAGGGTTATACTGGCTTTAATGTGGAGGAAATAAACAGAAGTAATGAAGACGAAGCTTCAGACAAAAGAGCAAAGAAATGCGTTTCAGCGCTCATACTGATATCTGCCTGAAACTTTTACAGAACTGCTGTTTCTGAAATCTTCTGCTTTCCTGCTTTTTGTCTTTTATATTTTAGTTTTAAAATTTCTGCAGAGGCAACACTGAGATGGTTTGGACATGTGCAGAGGAGGGAGGGTGGATATACTAAAGATGGAGGTGCAGGCAGGGGCAGAAGAGGAAGACCTCAGAGGAGGTTCATAGATGTAGTGAAGGAGGACATGGAGAGGAGGATGCTGGGATAGGGGGAGATGGAGTCAGATGGCCTGCTAAAGGGAGCAGCTGAAAGAAGAAGAGTTGCAAACAAAGTTATTCTTAACTGATCTTGGAGCAAAGTCTTATATTGGTTTCATCTGAAACCACTGATTGAAATGACCCACGCCTCCTTTCACACCTTGGCACATGTGATTATGCACATGAACAATAGAGGGTCATAACCACCTCCAGGGGACTACGCCCACAGGGGTTTAAATACCTGGGTCTCTCCACCTTTGGTCTGAGAACTGAAGAAGCCTTTGGGATGAGGAGAAACGTCTTCAAGAAACAAAAAGAAGTCCAGTCGTTTTTTTTCAAGCTCCAGAGACTACTATGACCTGGATGACTGAGAACCTACACAGATGTTAACTGATCTTCAACTTGTCAGTTAAATGAAATACTGCCACCCTGTGGTAAAGGCCAGGAACTTATGAACCCAAGCCTGTTTTTTTAAACATATAAAATAATTCAATTTAATAAGATTTATGGCAAAATAAGAAAAAACAAGCAAACACTGCAATATTTGTAACTTATAATTGTAACAGAAGTAGAAAATAGTCCAAAAATGTAAAACTTTGTAAAATAGTCCCTTCTAATTTAATCATCTCAGGACCCTGCAGATTTACCTGGTGATGCTGATCAGGCTCAGCAAAGGTGCATGACGTCCGGTCTAGGTTACAAACAGACAGTATGGGTTTGGGGCACTGTGACAAAACAGATTTAACTTCTGAGATTCAAAGAAAAAAAAAAAATTCTCTACAACGAACAAAGCTTTTAAAAAAGTTCTGAGAAGTCAAAGCTTCAAATCTTAAAACAGTTTTACTGAAATCACCTGCGTCTCATTCAGAACTCTGATGAATGTAAAATACAAATAAAGTTATTCTTTGTCTTCAGTGTTTGATATCCGGAGCATCCTTCAATTAAAAAAACCAGTCTGTGCAGTCTGAATGAAAAAAAGTCTGAATTAGAAAACGTTTAAAGCTCCTCCCCCTTCAATCATCTCATTACACGGTGACCTTATTCAGGTCCAACAGCCACAGCAGGAAAATACAATCTACAGTAACTAAACATAACATCAAGTGAGAGTCCCAATGAGGAGTATTGAACTATACATATCAATATTGAAAAGAAATAGATAAAAATATTAAAACGTAGGTAACGAAGAGTTATACTGAGGCTGACACTGTACAAGAGGGTAGTGCAAAATGCATTGATAAATAATATAATATGTAATATATACACTATAAATCAGAGTATGTACAAAAAGAGTCCGGAGGCAGCAGGAAGAGGATATAATACAAAGTTCTCTGTGTAGGATCTTCTGTCCTGACAGGTGTGTTCACCTGTCACTGAAAGAAGAGTTATTATACAGTTTTATGGAGAGCGGTAGGAATGAGTTCCTGAAGCTTCTTTATGGTTGAATCAGTCTGAGGGAGGAGGAGCTCTGCTGCCTCAGCAGTGTGGAGTGGAGGGGGTGAGATGGTTGTCCATAATGAAGAGCTGTTTGTTCAGTGACCTCCTGACCCTCACTGACTCAAACGTCTCCAAACTCTGCCCTATGATGGTTCCAGCCTTGCGAATCAGTTTGTTGATCCTGCTGGCATCTCTGGCACTGATGCTGGGTCATTAGGGTCAGAGGGGGCGGCGTTCTTTGGTACCAGCACTAAGCATAAACATAAACTTCTACAGCACCTGTACCTTTTCCTGCAGCAGACTGAGGTTGAAAAGATACTGCAGGATGCCAGACGGCTGGGCAGCACAGGACTTCAGGACCGTAGGACTGATGCGATCAGGGCCTGCAGCTTTGCCTTGGTGGAGTCATTCCAGCTGTCTCCTCACCTGGCCAGCAGTCACACTCAAGCCCAGCATGGAGGTGGGGGGATGGGGGAGTGGTGGATTGTTTGATAGCTGAGGAGGTGTTAGGATTGGTGCTGAGTGGGGAGGGGCAACAGGGGGTCCAGTACTGAATCTGCTGAAAAACTGATTGAGCTCATTGTCCGGACTGCCCCCCTGCTGCTGCGGATCTCTTGGGTTGAGGCCTGTGATCAGCTTCATCCCCTTCCACACTTCTTTGGTGTTATTCAGCTGGAGTTGGGTCTCCAGCTTATCCCTGTATAGATGCATTACACCTTCTCAGCCCCGCCCTCCGTTCACACTGTATCCTTCTCAGCTCGTCCTTGTTCCCAGACCTGAAGACCCTCTTCTTTTCATTCAGTAGGGCCTTCAGGTCACTTGTGATCCAGGGCTTGTTGTTGGGAAAAAAGCACACAGTTCTGTTTGGGATGATGGTGTCCTCACAGAGTGAGATTTTTTTACTAAAAAATGTTGAGAAACTCAAGGTTATGAACATTTTTTTTTCTTTATTAAACAAAAACCCGCCTTTGATGCCCTCCATTACAACTGTGCAAGTGTGGGTCTAGATCCTCTTTTCATGTGAAAAACAGTGATTCTTCCTCAGCATGACTTTGTAAATAGGACTAAATAATGCTGGAGGATGTAATAATATGTCCTGAAAGCTCCTTTATTCATTCTAGATCCAAAACAATATAATTTTAAGTTTTAAAAATGGATGCCCCCTCACATCCTTACAGCCGTCAGCCCTCCCCAACTGAATGAGACACAGGTGGTCGCTGGTGCCCTCTGCTGGTGATCAACAAAAACATTCATCCATCCTTTTCTGCTTTTCCTGTTCAGGGTTAAGGGGGGGGGCGCTGGAGCCTATCCCAGCTGTCATAGGGTGAGAGGCAAAGTACACCTGTACAGGTCGCCAGCCTATCGCAGTGCCAACACAGAGAGACAGACTCGCATTCACAGAGTAGATAAATAGAAACTGACAAATGCAGATTATGTTGCATCTCTTTATTTCCACCTTCAGTTAAGCAGAGTTTACAGACTGATGGATAAACTCATGATAACTTGTGTGAATATTTAACAACCCAAACTGCACACAGAAATACAGACGGGAAGATCACTGAGCAGAAGGCATCAACTCCTCCTCCTTTTCTTAGTCACTCCTCAGCTTCCCGTCAGTCAAAACAGGGCGGAGCAGAGCTCCTGCAGCAGGTCCACATTCAGGTACACTCGGCAGAATGTGAGGAAAACGCCAAGAGACGAGAACCCGATGAGAACCCAGAGAATCTGAGCGCTGAAATAAAGCGGAGCCAGACTGAAAGAGACAGAGATATGAGTAATGTTAACCTTTCTGCCTGTGGCACACCTGTGCAGGTAGAAACACACATTAAATCACTTACAGAAGGCAGGTAGCTGTGCTTTTTCCACCTGGTTGAATACACGTTATATTTTAACCACTCGCTATATATGACAGATTTTTAGGACTCCATATCTGACCTCAACATGAACGTTAGTGTTTTGACCACCACGTTGGTTTATGGACGCAAAAAACACCAATGGGTGACATCACGGTGGCCCCACCTGTCCTTCATATACAGTCTGCTGTGCTGTATTTGTATGTACAACCCACACAACCTTTGATTTGGATCAAGGCTACGCCGTCCTCATCTCGTCACTTCAAAACAGAAATAAGCTCAGCTCTTTTTCTGTGCGAGCAGCTCGGCAACATTGCTTGATAGTTTGTTGGAGTGATGGTGGGGAGCTGAGCATTTTAACAGAATGATCAAGTCAAATGCAAAGTGTTTAACTTTGCAAATATAAAGTTTGATGCTGGTTCTGACCTTCAGATATGATAAAACAGTCCTGCTCTGGCTTCACTGGTTTTAAGCATTGAGTGAATTTACAGTAGAGGGTTTCATGGCTCTTACCGTCCCTGCGCGGACTCAGAATACCCTCGAAAGTAATTGAAGCGTCCATATAAATAAAGCAAACCGCAGACTGAAGACAGACCTGAAACACACAGACACACCTTTGCAGCCTGAAAAGGTAAATATTCAAGGTATGCATGTTACCGTTGACGCAGCAGCCCGTGCGGCTTCTGTCGGCTCACCTTGGCTAAAGAAGACTCCGGATGTCCAAAGCACAGTGATGAAGATGGGGAAGTACTCAGAGCAGTTTGCTCTAAACACAAAGAACAGTTTAAAAAAAAAATCAGCTTGAAGTGATGACAACATTAAACCAAAATAAGTGATAAAACACACACTGCCACATCTAGGGGGCGCCAGAGGCTTTGTTATTATCCTAATTTATCAGGTGAAATTTTGAACATGTAGAGGTACTCTGGTGTGAGCCCGTGCACCTTTGCTCCTTGTTAATTTAGGACCCTTATTGGGGTTCCTGGGGGGGTCGTTACTGTGGAATAAAGATCACATGATAAAAAGTCTAAATCTGGAACATAATCTAAACTTAAACAGTCTTCACATCAAAATGAAATAACTGCCCTTATGGGGACGTTTCAGCCCACCCCCAAAAGTGGGTGTCATGTGTGTGTCCCCATATGGCAGTAATACAAGTACAGACACACACAGACACAGGGACTGACTGAGCTCTGAAGATCCTCTCGAACTCTGGCGGTCCAGAGGTGGTGGGTGGAGACACCGAGTACTTCCTCCTGGCATAAATCACCTGGAGAGAGAAATAAGCTAAACACACACAAAGAAAACAGCTTAATGAACATTATTTTTTTATTGCATTAATAAATCAGTTTATTCTTTAAATGGGTTAAAAATGCCATCAGCGAGCCTCCAACAGACCAAAGTACACACTGTGTTTGTCATCTATGCAAATTGTATTTTTAAAAATGAGAAAATGAGAGCAGGGAAGCAATGAGTGGAAGCTGGCAAACAACAAAGGAATTCAAGCAGCTTTAAAAAGGCAAATATCAAACATGTGAACAGAAGAGCAGCTGAACTACAGTGCAGAACACACTGAAAACATCATGAAGAGAAAAAACGTTAAACTTGTTTTCCTGCAGATTTATAATTCTGGAGGCGTGTTTTAAAAACAGCTGTTTATGACTCATTTTCATAAACAAACAGGATGGGAAAAAATGGAATTTAACCCAGTAAGAAGCTCATGAAGCAGGTTTCACCACCTCCAGTCACGTCCCCTCTTACCTTGCTCCAAGACGCCCAGTAGGGTCACGGCGCCGAGGCCGACCAGCTCCTCCATCATTTCCACGGTTAGTCAGACAGGTGAGACACACCTGCTCTCTGAGAACACAAGCAGAAGTGCAGGAAACAGAAGTCCAGGAAACGGGTATTACAGCACAGGTAACGGGGAGGGGCCGGTCCTCGGGCCCTTTCCCAACAATAACCCGGAGTTTGGTTGGCTAAGAGTGACGCAGTAATGGGTCCATGAAGTTCCAACAGGTTCAGGTGACTTTATTTGTACCTGCAGGTAGCTGAATCATCTGTGATAGCTTTACATTTTAAAAACAAATATACATCATACGCACAAACATAGCACAAGGAAGAGAAATAACAATGAGGAGAAAATCCATCCACCTGCATCATGCAGGAAATCACAAACTAGAAGCTCTTTATCCAAGTGACGAACTCAAAGAAGCAGCCAGCCTCTGTACCTGTGCGGTTACAGGTGTGCCGGCTCAGCTCACTCACCAATCAGCTGTTAGACCAGATAAATATCCAAACCAGGACCCGAGGAAAAGCTCAGTAAAATAAACCTGTAACAGGTTCCTCGAACGGGACAGACGGGGCTGTTTTACACACAGTTTCCCTCAGTTCAATTTTGAGCACAGGTTCCACCGCCTGAGCCCAGATGGACCTCCTGACAGTGGAGGACCGAGCCATAGCTGCTCTCGTGATCCCAGCAAAAGTACTGGCATTCTGTACTTACGTAGAAGTACAAGTACTTGTCTGAAAAACTACTCTAGTAAAAGTACAGGCTCTGAAATGTACTGAAAGTAAAAAAGTAAAAGCGACTCTTTGGAGGACGTTTCTACTGGATATTTTTGTGTAAAGCTGACTGAAGCTCATTATATGTTATTGTAATAATCTAAAATAATCCATGAGAATAGAAACGTTATTCCAATCTAAACTTTAATCCTAATGAATGCACTCAGCTTCAATCTGTTCTGTAGGACACAAACTGTGAAAGGGAATTTAAACACAGCTCCAGTCTCTGTGTCCTCCATAGTAGAGGGTGGCTGTGCCTCCACCTAAACACCAACATGAGGATACTCAGGGGTTCCAGTGGGACTCAGAAGGTGGAGGAACCCTAAGATCAGCTGTAGTGACTCTGCATGGGGAGGAGAACCACAGCTTTGTATTGTGAGCTGCAGTAAATGATGTTGGTGTGCAGGCTGTGATCAGCTGACCTGCTGCTCTCTTCTTCATCTTTCTCCATCTCAGTGAAGTTATCACTCATTCCTTTCCGTCCCTGGAAATACAGCCGCTGTTCCTTTAACTAGCAGACACACTGTGTGACAAACTGCACACACTTTTTGTGCTTTGTGTTTTCTGTCACCCATTTTCCTCAGTGCAACATCCTCTAGCTCTTTACGGTCTCCGAGCAAGCTTTGCAGGAGCAACACTGACAAAAACACAAAATATATAACAAATTAAAAACAGCCAATAAGATTAGGCAAATGTCAGTGCACAATGTTGGTGCATGTAAAATTCAGTAAGCAATATGTGTACATGCTTATATGTATAAATAGTGAGTGCAATAGACAGTAATAGTGGTATTAAATATGACAGTGGATAATACTGGACAAGTATAATTATCTAGTACACAGTACTGACCCGACACAGAAGAGTTGTACGTGGTTGGTACAGATGATCTCCTGCACCGTTGCTTACTACAGGGTGGGCCATTTATATGGATACACCTTAATAAAATGGGAATGGTTGCTGATATTAACTTCCTGTTTGTGGCACATTAGTATATGGAAGAGGGGAAACTTTTCAAGATGGGTGGTGACCATGGCGGCCATTTTGAAATCGGCCATTTTGGATCCAACTGTTTTTTCAATGGGAAGAGGGTCATGTGACACATCAAACTCATTGGGAATTTCACAAGAAAAACAATGGTGTGCTTGGTTTTAATGTAACTTTATTCTTTCATGAGTTATTTACAAGTTTCTGAACACATTTTATAAGTGGTCAAAGTGCTGCCCATTGTGTTGGATTGTCAATGCAGCCCTCTTCTCCCACTCTTCACACACTGATAGCAACACTGCAGGAGAAATGCGAGCACAAGCTTCCAGTATCCGTAGTTTCAGGTGCTGCACATCTCGTATCTTCACAGCATAAATAATTGCCTTCAGATGACCCCAAAGATAAAAGTCTAAGGGGGTCAGATCAGGAGACCTTGGGGGCCATTCAACTGGCCTATGACAGCCAATCCACTTTCCAGGAAACTGTTCATCTAGGAATGCTCCGACCTGACACCCATAATGTGGTTTATTAAGTGTCCTCCTTTCCACCGTGACCTCGAAACTGTCCAGAGAGCAGCCCAGGACTGAGCAAACCTTCCTGATCAGTTTGTTGAGCTTGTGTCTCCCCTTCTGATGCTACCTCCCCAGCAAACAGCTGCAAAGACAGCGCTTGGAACAGACTGGTAGAACATCAGCAGCATCTTGCTACACACACTGAAGGATCTGAGCCTCCTCCAAAAATAAAGTCTGCTCATCCCCTTCCTGTACACAGCCTCTGTGTTGGCCTTCCAGTGCAGTTTGTTGTCAAGGATGACACCAAGTTATTTGTATGTTTCCACCTGCTCAACATCCTGACTGTTGATGGTAATGGGGCTGATCATTGTTCTCTTCCTCCTGAAGTCCACCACCATCTCCTTGGTCTTGTTCACACTGAGCAGCAGATGGTTCATATCACACCACTCAAAGCTATTCACCATAATCCCGTACTCACCCTCCTGATGCATCCAACCATAGCAGAGTCATCGGAAAACTCCTGAAGATGGCACAGAACTGACCTGTACTGGAAGTTGGCAGTGTACAGGGTGAAGAGGAAAGGTGAGAGTACCATTCCCTGTGTTGCTCCAGTGTTACTAAGACCTTGGATTGGCATGTTCCCAGCTGCACATACTAGGTTCTGTCAAACAGGTAGTCTTTGACCCAGGTGATCATGGACTTGTCCACCTGCATTCTTTCCATCTTCTCTCCCAGTCTGAGAGGTTAGATGGTGTTGAATACGTTAGAGAAATCAAAAGGTCATTCTTAAAGTGGAGTTGTTCTGATCCAGATGGTCATGTGCCTTCTGTAGTAAATGGATAACAGCATCATTCACGCCTACCTGAAGCTGATAAGCAAACTGTAGTGGATCCAGGAAAAGGCTGACTATAGGTCTAAGATGCGACAGCATTAGTCTTTCTAGGACCTTCATACCTGGTCTGACACACATTCATAAAGGATAAATCATAAAGGTGAGAGCACGAATCCCTGAGGGATGAAGTCAAGAAGCAGACATGATCCCTTGGGACCCCGTTTATTTAGAGTCCAGAAACAAGATTCTTACTGAGGCCAAATTATTTTCTAAGTCTTTGATTAAAATCTGTATTTGGAGCTTCTTACTGTAGTGTTAAATATCCGTTTCACAGATGGCTGCAGACACTGATGGATCTCACCTGACCTCCTCCACACATACCGACAGGTTCATTGCTCCATCAGACCTGCTGCCAATGATTTTCAGCCCAGTTCTTGTGTAATTTAGCAAACCTCAGTCCATCTCCCTGTTTTAAAATTGATTCTTTGTCATGTGTAGATAACAGTGATTTAATGGGTGGTGTCAAGACTTTTGCACAGTACTACATGTAAAGGTCAGCGCAGTCGTCACTGCTCAGCTTGTGTTTTGCCTGCACGATGAAGCTGTTCTTCTGAGGGTGTCACTGGGCCTGAAGTGTAGCGGGATGCTGTAACACACTGATGTTTGAGAGAACCACCATCGCTGAACAGAGGTGGTGGCCTATGACACCATCTATCAGCCACCTGTAACACAGCCACGAGATCACCATGAGACAACCCCAACTCACACCCTGACCCACGTGACCTTGGCATGAGATCTGAAACATCTTCATGAACCAGAAGAAGTCCAGCTTCATTTCAAGAACTCAGACCACCATGGTGGATGAACGTGTGTTGGATCATGTGTAGAGAATTGAAACGCTCACAAAAACACTCAGACCAGCAGTTTCTAAAGAACTATATTTACATAATACTCTTGTTTTACAGAGAACCATATCAAAAGTATAAAATACTTACAAAAAATCCGCTGCAATATATAAAAATAACATCTATCTTCTCCAGGTCATTAGGAAAGGCATACATACAAAAAATATATTTATAGACATTTACACAGAGCCTGCCTACGACATTTAACCCCAGAAAACCCCAAAGGCAGAGCGAGGTCAGACGCTGAAGGCAGGCCGGGAGATCGGCAGCGCTTTGGGTGAAAACACGAAACCAGCCCCGAGCGATCGATCAGCAACAAAAAAAGAAACAAAAACAGCAGCATGGCCACAGACACACACACACAGCATCTCTGAAGACGTGGAAAACAGTACAGTAGATAGGACGACCGGCTCGCCGCTCCACCTTAAACAGAACCGTCAGAACAATCAGATCAACGCCGGCAGTGAGAACTGTGTGGACACAACAGAATTCCGCTCTGAAAGACACCGTGTCTCCAACACGGAAGACTGAAGCATTTCTACCTCCAGGATCCACAGGTGTGTCTGAGTGTGACCGACCTGATGGACAGGTGAAGAGCTCAGAGTCAAACAGCTGAGTTCATTTGGGCCAAAATTAATTTACATTTTAAAACAAAAAAAATCCTCAAATGGTCAGATGGAAATGTTTCGTTATTAATTTATTCAGTCTTTTACTGTTATCTTAAATAACAGCTGGCAAGAAAGAAGGTACCGGAAATATCTTCAATATCACTGGACAAAAAAAAGCTTGGAGGATACGTTTGAACGGTTAGAGAAGAAACGAGACTTCTGAATGTCCCTGGACTCTCACCTGGGTCAGAAAACTCTGGCCAACCATAGGTGAGAATAAAGGTCATGTACAAAGCAGGATGTGGTTGAGGACTTTTACCTGGGAAAGTGGGGTTTCCTGAATATTTGGCACATATAAAGCAGATTTAAAGGGGGAGGCTGTAAATGTTTAAACTCTGATTTTTAAAAATCATTTTAATTGATTTCTGAGTGAAACTTTCACCCTCAGTTGGACAGTTTCCCAGCGCTTCAGACTCAAGGGCCTTCAAGCAGCCACCACCTGTCAGACCGAGCTCAGGGTAAAAAGTTCTGATCAACGGAAAAAAACGCAGCAGTGATGCCACAGGCTCCCATCAGGCTGAGTAAAAACGTGAGTGACTTAAAGGCATCAAGGTTCACCTGTTCACCTGCAGGTTAACACCAAGTACAGAGGCTCCTGCTTTGCCGGCTACTTTAAACGAGTTTAAAGGACCATTTCTCCGTTTTTGTTCATTTCCTGAATCAAAAGTGAGCTGCAGAGGATTTCTGCAGCCAGTTGACTCAAATTCAACAGATGAAACTCCGCGGGGGAAAAAGCTCGATCTAGCTGCAGCTCATTTCCCTGAACAAAGAAAGCTCCATTGTTAGAAATATTTAAATGTTTGTGGAGAAATGTTTTCCACACATTTGCCTACAGTATGAAAATCAACCTGCAAAACCAGAAATATAAACACAGGCAAGTCATTTCAATCCTGAAAAAAATGTATTCAAAAGATGTAAAAACAGAGGTATGGTCCTTTAAAAGGCGAGGACAGCGGTTCAGCGTCAAGCCGCGGGTTCAGTAGTAATCGTACTGCAGCGTGTAACTGAGTATTTTTGTGTGTGCGCACAGTGTTCGTCCCCATTTACAGTCAGACAGCGTGCATGCGTTTAGATTTACACTCCTGGTGGAAGAGGACCAACCTCAGAAACCAGAAAAACCAGCTGAACCAGAAAAACTTCAGGTAGCTTCATAAGAGTCAGGAAACCTTCGGGCAAAGGGTCACAAACATGTTTTACACAGAGGAAGATAACACCAGGCCTCGACCTCCTGGTTTCATTTCCTTTAAAAGCAGCTGATCCAGACTTAGCTCCTGGGTGGAGGAAACATGAGAAAAATCTAGGGTTCGAGCATCCATTTTTCAGGCTTTGATCCGATTCCCATCTAGACCCACGGAGCTCTCAGAGCATCACTCAGCTCTCATTCTGTCCATCAGCAGATATGCAGTGATGTTTGTCATACAACATGAGGTGGGAGCAAAGAGAACGACCACAAAGCAGCGAATGTTTGGCCCACATCGGGCTCTGTGTTAGACCCTCAGCCACAGGCCATTGTCAAAGGCCAAACGTCACTGCCTACATTTGTGCCAGTTAGCCCAGATTAGTTCCAAATAAGATCACTATCTGGGCTGACGGGACCCTGAATTCCCTGGAGGGATTACTGATCTGATCTGGGAAGGCCTGTGTTTCTGGAGCAGGAGGAACTGGAAAAGGCTGTGAGACAATAACTATAGTCCAATAACATTACGTTAAACCTGGCTCTTCACTTCTGGCCCATGTTTGTCAGGGCCGCACCAATATCAGCCCAGATTAGGGCCAAACACACCTGCTGGGTGGTCATTTTATCCCAGTTAAAGCTGCAAGGCTGCATTTTAGTGAAATGTTTGAGTGAAGTCAGAAAGAACAGCTTGTTTTGTGAGGCTGAAGCTTGGTGGGCCAGCCTCACAAAACAAGCTTCAGAGACCACAGCAGCTTAAAATGAGGTGGCAGCCATTTATATGAATATGAAGAATCAACTTAATCTGCTGACTTTTCCCCCTAAAAACCCACAAACCCAGTTTTAATCCTTCAGCAGCACTTCTTCGTATCAGTGCACCCATGGTGGGAAACTGATCTCAGGACTATGAGGGTCAATTTGTGATGTTTTTACTTCTGGATTCACTTTGAGGACTTTTCTACCAGGAGTGTTTAATCTGACAGACTTCTGAATGGAGCCTCGTGTTTCCCACCCACAGGTTTCACTTTCGAGGACCACACGGGGTCATTTCACAATGATTTTCACTCAAAACGACAACACGATCAGTTTCATAGTGGACAATTCCATCGCTTTCATTTTGGAAGTTCACTCGCTGCCCTGGCCCTTCCTGCCATGTTTCCCACAGGCTCACTTGCACATTCAGCTGCTTTCCAGAGAGTCCGTCATCTTGCTGTCGTACGGATCCTTGTGGCCTGCAGCTGGTGCTCTGGAGCTGTGGTGAGCTGGCAGGATACTGCAACCAGAACCTAAAGCAGGTATGGCGACCTCACCACGGCTCCAGAGTAGAACGGCCAGCTGCGGTCCAACATGGAGATGAGGAACTTCCTGGAGAGGCAGCTGGTTATTTTAGCCCATTATTTATATATATATTGGTAAAAATTTTAAAATTATTTTAATGATGAAAGCGTGGGCGCTCCTGCCTATGAATTCAGTCTGACCTGTGGGAAACACCAGAGAGCAGCTCAGCTGCTCTGATCAGCTGACTCAGATGAACCACGGTGCCTCTGAGCAGGAACACGGCTGCTTACAGATGCTCCGAACACTTCGCGTTTCTTCATCGCACTGCAAGTATTCAGTGGCCAGTTTGTGCGTGTGTGGTGCTGACAGATTTCTCTGACAGCTGAGAATGTGACAGCCACCAGCCTCCTGCATTTACAGCAGGTCAGCAGCTAACGCTAACACAGCAACCTCCAGTCTGAAAAAAGAAATGAATCCTTTAGACATGGTGGCAGCAGGAAGTGGTTGGCGACTCACTCTGCAAGCTTCGTGTGTGAGACTAGTGGTGGTTGGCGAGCAGTTCGTCCAGGTCGGCCATCCACTCCTGCGCGCTCTGTCCCTTCAGCAGCGAGTCTACCAGTTCACTCTCAGCGGGAAAACTCCCGGAAGCCACATTGTATCCAAATGACACCTGCTGCTGACTGACTGTCCGGCTCACCTGGTATCCTTGGTTACACTGTAGTCCCTGGCGGCCATTGCCTTGCGGCTGTCCGAACGCTGCTAGGTCAGGGAGGACGGCCTGGTTCTGGGGGGCCTGCTGCTGCTGAGCCTGCTGCTGATTGGCCATCGGCTGGCCCAGACTTTGAGGGTTGGGTGGCGGCCTCTGCTGGCCAACCGTTATGTTTGTCTGCATCATTTGCTGTCCAGGATTAAGACTTCCCATTGAACGTCCAGTGGGGTTAGCGCCAAAGGAGCCAGATGGCATCTTAGGAATGCAAGGCTGCTGCTGCATGTGGAAAGCATTGGGGGGGTTGCTGAAGGCGTTGGGGGGCAGGCCTGTGTTACTGGAAGGCGGCTGGTTGGCAAGCTGCTGCTGCCACGTGGCGCTCTGGCTGCCTGGAATGTTGGCCCCCATGTTGCCTTGCATGGAGACCGGCAGGCGGGCAGCAGCTGCCATATGCTGCTGCTTCAACATGGCCGCACTGGTGGGCGTCTTCAGGTGCTGCTGCTGAGCCAAGTGGTTCTGCCTGAAGGGGGCGCTCATGGTGTTTAGAGGCTGGCGCTGCAGGCTGGGCTGTTGGGGTGGGTGGGCTGTGTGGTTGGGGTGCATGTTCATATTGTTGTAGAGGACGTCCACGCCACCCCCGCCGCCCCCACAGGACGGCAGACTGATGTCAGCTTGACTTGCTGGCGGGGGCGGAGCTACGCCACCTGGTGGCCCACCACCCTGACCCATGTTCATGCTCATCATGCCTTGGTTCTGAGGGAACATACGGGATCCAGGTGCAGGGCCTCCCAGGGAGCTGACGCCGCCCATTTGCTGAGAGGAAGCTGAACAAAAACACAAAAAAAAACACCAATCAAATTTCTACAGGATTCGCTGAGCATCAGCTGATGAAAATCTGACAGTAACAGCAGTGAGTGCACTGAAACGCTCAGAATGATTCAGATTTGTAACCTTTGATAAATGGAGACCGAGTTATAGGTTTAATGTGAGGTCTCTGCAGCTTTGAGCTGCTGCAGCTCAACAGCTACTTTCATTTCCCATTCAAATGAGTGGTGAGCAGCATTTACACATTCAACAGGCTGAACCACAGAAACCAAACTCACTGAGGCTCGCTGTGACATGTTAACATAAACACATTAAGATATTTGTGATACATTTTTTTCATCTTTTTAATATAAATTCTAATGAAGAAGAAACCTGTAAAGTGTTTTTATTTCCACATGGAAACTCATTTATTTGGAGACCAGATGGTCACAAAAACTTAGCTCGCTGGTTTTAAAAATCCCGACTGTTCTCTGCCGGCACGTTTTAGATTCCATTGCTTACTTTTGTGTGCCAACCTTTGGTAGGGCTACATTTTTAATGGGAGTTGTCCTAAGACTGGAAAATTCAAACGTTGGAGCCGTGTTTCTGTTCAAAGTTTGATCAGGTCACAAAGCTTTAGACTTTAACAGTCTGTGATTTGATATCTTTCACGGTTTTTATGCAGTTGCTGTTTATATTTTATGCAGGATTCGGTTTTTTCCTTTTCATAGTTGTTGTTTCCCTGGAATTTCCCCTTGGGAATCAACTCCACATTTTGAGAACTGAGGAAAAAAGCTTTCCAAATGTTTCATGGTCGCATCTTTCTTTCAGCACTTTATCCTCTTTCATCCTGTGTAACCACGATTGGACAGATCCTTTAAACACTCATTTCTACTTTTCATAACAGAACAGTCGGTGCACTAAAATTATTCTACTTCCTGTTATTACTTACGTGTTTTTCTATATTTAACCGGTAAACTGGCAAGGGCCCGCCCACGAGCCCTGTACCGTATTTCCGAGTTTGAAGCCTCATAGCGTCACAGTAACACTGCAGTCCACCCTTACGATGCTTTTATTTGACAGACTAGACCCTCAGAATTGAACTGACACCTCATTTGGCAGTTATGTTATAAAATGGCTTTTCCAGAGCCAATAATAAGCAGACAGCGTCATGTGACTTCTCTGGACCTGCCCCAAATGTTCTCCAATCGTTCTGATTGGTCAAGTCTGACCCAAAATCCAAAACCATAGCTGTATAGCCAATAAAATTCCTGACACATGGGTATATGGCACTATGGGGTGTGTTTTCACATGAACACACCAACTCCCTGCGTATTCAGTGTGTATTGTGTGCGCAAAGCTGAACAGGAAGTCAGAGTGTACGCGCCGGCGTGCATGAACCGTGTTTATAGTCCTTTTTCTCACCAGAATGCATCAAAAACAGGCTTTATTTATTCAACAAAGTGACTAAATGACTCACGAGAGTGGATTATTATTTTGTTAGAGGACTTTGTCGCTGATTGGACCGGTTTTTACGAGACTTTTTTTGTATATTTTTAGGAGGCAGAAAAGTTGTTGCATAGACCTTGCTGGGCTTTCAGGGCAGTTGTACGATGACTCAGAGCATTGTTTTTTATATCCGTTGATATTCGCTTTGTGGTGGGCTTTGTGTGAGGTGCTTTGTTTGTGGGGGGTGGGGGTAATTGTTTGGGAGGAGGTTGTAAGTTGTGTATCAGAGAACGAGTATTGGGAGGATTGTGGTATTTTATTTTATCTGTATATGTAAAGTTTACATTTACTGTAAATTTTGATCAATATACAATTTATTTATTTTGGGTGTGTGAAGGAATCACTGAAAATAGACTGGGGGTGTGTGAATGAAGGCCTAACATTTTCCTTCTTTTACAAATTAGGGCAACCTCTGATTTACATGTCTATAATTATAATTAATTCGTACTATCAGTAAATTTGTGTAGAGCAGAGGATTCCTCAGTGTAGTGTCTTTGATTAGAGCCTCATTGATGACTGTATGTTGAAGCATTGAGGAGTTACAGCCATTTGAAGTTTGCATATCACAGGCTGGCTCACATGTGGCACAGAGTCCCCAAAATGGCACAAGTAAATCCTTGCCTGGAGATCAACACACAAAAACCTTTATAAAACAGTAGGTTTTTGGGCTGTCTTGATAAAATTTAAAATACACGGTAAAAAGACTTCATTCTACAGCTTCCTTATATTTTCCAATCCATACCTTCTACACTCAGTGTGTGGTTACATGAAAACAAAACAGGAAAAATCTAGGCAAGGCAAAAGATTTTCTGTGTTCCAAACTTAATAGCTACAAACTCATTACAGTTACAGCATTTTTGACTGCAAAAATGAAAAATATAGCTTGTCTTCTTCACAAAGAGACCAAGCTTTTGCATGTACTCCAAAGAGTTCAGGAACAGCAGCTGATTTAATTTGGGTATGCTTTTTCAGGCATCTTTGTTGATTTTGGAGTGGCCAGTTAAGGGGTTAATCATTATGATGTTGTGTGTTTGAATTTATTATCTTTTTGCTGGTGTTATTTAAATGAAGTTATTCTCTAAAAGCTGGTTAATAATAAGCCAGCTTTGTCAGATTTGCCTGATTTCTGATACAATACACTAAAGCTTTCAGTTCCTGTGCCAAACTGAACCCCAGGACAGTTTCATCTGCTTGAAAAGATTGAGCTGTGTAACAAAGTACAATATTCTCTCTTTCAATTAATAACATGGAGTTAAAAAAAGAAAGAAAAAAAAGTCACTTGTACACGTGTTCTCCCCAAACAACCACAAGGGGCAACAATGAGCTCATTCAGCACGAGAAGAAGCTTCAAACGGCACAAATGTAAAACTGATATTTCAGGGGACTGTTCTGTTTTTCAGAGTCAGGAGAAACTGAGGCTGGTCTCGTTAATGCTGTGTTGTCACCTTTCCCACCTGCCACAGTTTCACCTCACATTGACTCATAGATAGGGTTTCAGAAACGGCGTACCTGTAAACTGGTTGGTCGGCTGCTGTGAGTAAGGCGTTTGATTGGCCGGTGTTCCCGGCTGGTCTTGGTACTGTGGGGGGGGTCGGGTCAGGTGTCGCTGCAGCTGCTGATCCTGCTGACGCTGCTTCTCCTGTGTGCACGCACACGCACACACACACACACACACGTACGTACGGAGAAGTTCAATGTGCGCCGAGACCTTTAAACGCATACACAAACCTATAAATGTGAACACAGTTCTTGTGTGTACCTGTGTGAGATCTGAAGCTGCTTCTACGTAAATTAACTGGTATTTGTGAATGTGTACACAATTTTTGACTGGAGAAAACTTCAAACATGGAAGGATGATGAGTGTTACTGCAGCATCTAAAACTTCAGATTGATGGCAGCTGTGCGTTGTTGGTTGGATTACACCGTTTTTGCTTTCTGACAGCGATTATTGCACGTTTAATTCATCATAATGTGGCTGCTGCAGGTTCTCTTTTCAGTGGCCCTACAGCTCCCTCTAGTGCAGGGGTATTCAATTCAAATTTAAAGAGGTCCACTCAGACAAAATTTCATAAGGCCAAGGTCCGGAAGTCCACCTATTTAATGTGAGATGTGTGTGTGTGTGTGTATAGATATAGGCCCACTGAAAAGAGAACCTGCAGCAGCCACATTATGATGAATTAAACGTGCAACAACCGCTGTCAGAAAGCAAAAACGGTGTAATCCGACCAACAACACAGCTGCCATCAATCTGAAACTTTAGATGCTGCAGTAACACTCATCCATCCATCCATGTTTGAAGTTTTCTCCAGTCAAAAATGTGTGTACGCATTCACAAATACCAGTTCATTAACCCTTTGTTACAAAGTTTACCGGCAGTCTGGAACCAGCTTGGTGGTATCACATGGTATGGCCAAACTCGCATGCGATTGGTCTGTGGGTTTCCTTGGACGCTTCACCAATACCGTAAGGACTGTAAAAATTGCACCGGTAAACCAGAAAGCACTCAATAAGATTTTAAGTGGTCATTTCTGTTTTGGTATTAGGTTCGGGTCCGCATGAGACATTATTTCGGTCTGGATGTGGACTGAAGTCTGCCTATTAGTAACCTCTGCTCTAGTGTCACAGGTGAGGAGTGCGATGGCAGAATGACCCTGTCATCACACCGACTGACCCCTCAGTGTCACAGCAGGACTGAAATCCTTTCCTTATCTTGTTGAGATCTGTCAGATACCCGAGTTTAAAAGATGAACCACCTGCAGGTGAGTCGTACCTGTTCGGCCATTAACTGCTGTCTCTGCATGAACTGCTGCTGCTTCTGCTGCTCCAGGATCTGCTGCTGCTGCTGTTTCCGTGCCGCCGCCGCTGCAACCTGGCTGTTCAGGTACGCTGCGTTACCATGGTTACCCGCCATGCCATTGTTTCCGGGCTTGGGGGCCATGGCGGTGGCGGGGCCTGGGCCATGTGGAGGAGTGGGGTAAGTGCTCTGGTCCTGGAGATGAAGTTTATCGTTACTGAATAAGCAGTGAAGCAACATTTTTCCCAGGTGGCTCATGTGTGACTTCGGTTCAGTTTTTCATGACTCCAGCTTGTGTTCAATCTGCTGGATTAAGACGACACCAATATACATCCACAGCTGCTGTCGCACCAAAGGTTAAACCAGAACAACTCACAGATTACCTGCTGCAAGCTTCTCTATTCATTTATTAACTTAAACCATCTGTCGAGTGATCGTTTAACACAGAAACTGCTCCTTAATCATTTTTAAACCTCCTGATTTCTGCTGTTTAAAGTGGAGCTTATGTTACAGCTTGTAGAGCACCTTATAGATGACCGTGTGGAGGAGAGCCAGGAGCAGGTGACCCAGTGGTCCACTGGACCGACCAGCTGGAGTCAGACGCTCTGATTTTTCCTCATCAGGTCGGGTGTACTGAGCTCTATTTTATGCAATAATAGTCTCATTCCCCAAGCAGATCCAACCAATTTACACCATAACAAGTTATTATATGCACATCATGGCAAATGGACTGGTTCTTATATAGCGCTTTTTTATTCATCCACTCAAAACTCTTCTTACAAAATGCCTCATTCACTCATTCAAGTGCTTTCCAACATTCACACTCGCGCATCAGGAGCAACTCAGGGTTTAGTATCTTTACCAAGGATATTTTGGCATGCAGACTGGAGCAGGGAATCGAACCACTAACCTTCCGATTAGGAGGGGACCTGCTTGGGAATCCGAACATCCATCGGCATGTCTGTAGGGTGAATAGACCTCCGAGGAAGACTTTCTGGAGACCTTCTTTCCTCGTTTTGGTTTAGAAATTCCTCCCACATCTCAATGAGAGGATTACTTCAAACTCGAAGTAAGGAAAAGCGAATAACAGATTTTTTCCCCTGTGGGAATGCTGATGGCTGTTTGGATTCCCGATCGTGTTTCACTTAGAAACTCAGTGATGTTTGTGATGTGCTGCAGTAACCTGTGATGTTGTAATCTGGTTGGAGGTGCTTGGGAAAAATACTGTTTTATTGCATAAAATAAAGCTGCACTTACTGCTCAGACAGAGTAGAGCCATGTTTTTAACAAACTCACTAATGCAGCCAGGGGGCACCAAAGCGCCTCATCAGGCTGCTTTTTATGCCGCGTTTCATTTGTAGCTACTCAGCGCAGGCCGGCTCGACTGGCCACGGTCTTGTTTTGTTCCACTGAGCAGTTCCTCTGATCAGCCGCCTCAGCACTTGGTGTTAAACAGCTGTTCACGGCTATACTGCCGAACATGTCATAATCAGCTCAGTGTACTTCAAAAGTGCCGCTGTTCACATACTTCAGTTTCCATAATAACCCTGTTGGTTGTGAAGTGCAGTTTCTCAGCTTTCAGAAACTGAAATTTTCAGATAGAACAAACAGTTGTGTAATTACGGTAATTCAAAGTTCCTCTGATCAGCCATTAACCAGCTGTTCATGGCTATCAGGGGCAGGTAACGGGTGCTTCAGCGGCGATCACCCGGCAGTATAGGGTTATAATCTCTATGCTGTGTGCACATTTCAGATGGCTCTCATGTTGCAAAACTGCTGCAGACTGTCGGTGTGGGCATTCTGGTGAAGGAGTTGCTCTCATGACTCAACTAGTGACAACACTCCCTGGCCAATCAGTGGCATGCTGTTCTTCCGCATCAGATTTTCGGATCACCCCAGATCACTTGGAACCCTGGCTGAGAGAGTACTAAAAATATACCTGGTACCAATGGAAACACCTTCAAACCGCGCCAATTCCAGTCGCAACGTGCTGAGTAGGCACTAAAGGAAACGTGGCTTTAATGTTTACAGAACATGTTTCATCCATCCATCCGTCCATTCTCTTCCGCTTATCCGTTTCAGGGTCGTGGGGGGGCTGGAGCCTATCCCAGCTGACACAGGGTGAGATGTAGGGTACACCCTGTACAGGTTGCCAGCCTGTCAGGGCTAACACAGAGAGACACACAACCATTCACACTCACAATCACAATCACACCTCATGGCAATTTAGAATGACCAATTAACCTAACCCCAGTAACTGCATGTCTTTGGACTGTGGGAGGAAACCGGAGTACCTGGAGGAAATCCACGCAGATACGGGGAAAACATACAAACAATGCTAACGACCATGCCACCATGCTGCCCCAAGATGGGGGTGGTGGTGTGTGTTTCATGTCCACTTTAACACAGATCAACAGGGATTTATCACTGAGTCTGATGATATCCTAACATCTGCTCTTGATGGGAAAACACTGGGAAGCAATGACTGTTGTCCTGGAAAGCCCTTGGAGGACCACAGAGTCAGTGTATTAAAAACATATACAAGTTCAGATGCTATAAACTGATGATTTCAGTTGGGGCAGCAGTTCTGAGATCCTCACCAATTATAAATTAAATTTCAAATCCTATTAATTATGAACAATGAGTAACTCTTTTAAGAGGGACTCTTTAAAGCTGGACCACATTTCTCCTTGGAACCCCAGGAGGGAAACTCCTGACCCAAGCATCAGCCTCTGTTGAATATCAGAGAGGCAGAAGTTTTTACCGACACGCACTAATGTTCATTTTTTTCACTGCACAGATTTAAAGGCCTGTTAGCACCCTCTTGAGGCTGCAGAGGGGACATTTATCTTCTGCTGAGTAAATGGTACACTCTGAGGAGGGCGTTCCAGGAAAGGTTATTTCAGTCAGTCAGGAAGAAGTATCCTTGAAATTAGCTGGGAATGTTTATCTTTGAACAAACTGCAGACAGACAGCAGTGCAGGAACAGAGTGTCCTGTCTGCTGAGAGGAAAAGTACGAGCAGGAGCAGCTAAATTTAAATCAAGAGAGGGAGAGGGAGGGGAGGGGGTATGAAAGGCTGCTTTGTGACGGCCTCCCTCCCTCCGTCCATCCACCCCCACCCCCCCGGGAGGGTTAGCAACCAGCTGCTTGCCCAACAAACACTGAACAGCTGAACAAAAGGCCTCCCCGCTGCTGCCTGACTTCACCTGGTGGACTAATCGGGTCCTACCTATCTCTCTGTGGCGTCCGCCAATGATGCAGCTCAACAATAAAAACTCATGAAATGTTGACTAAATTTACCTTAACTTTATTTAAATGTCTCAGAAGAATTAATCTGATCCATCTTAAAACATGAAGAATTTTGAAACCATCCTCGAGCCACTTGTTGCACTTGTGAATAATTAATGGTGCTGATCAGCTGCAGCTTCAGGCAGAACTGAGCAATTACTCAGATTTTAAGCTTTTGCTTTTTAACTTTCTTCGTTTCATAGTCACAGAATGTGCATTAAAAAAAAGAAATACTAACATAAATAACTAATATTTTTAAAAAATTGTCCCAGAAGAAATAATTATTAAAAAAAATCTAAATCAGTTTTTCTAACTCAGGTCCAGGTTTTGGATCACACTTCAGTCAGTGATGGCATGTTTCAGTGCATGTTTCTTACCTGTGGGTGTGATATATGCTGGCGGTAGTTTACGCCACTCTTCTGTTTGAGGCGCTGCTGCTGTTGGAGCAACGTCAGCAGGGCCTTCGGGTTCTGAGTGTTAGAGGGTCGCGGTGCTCCGGGCCCCGCCTCATAGTGTGACAGGGGTTTGGTGTTGTTGTAGTTGAGCATGGCGGCTGGGGCCTGAGCTCCTGTCACTGGCGGGTGGCCTAGAGGCGGCCCTGAAGTCGAGTGACCCAACATGTTGGGGTGCCCGGCAGACCCCGGCATGAAGTTGCCGGCCGCTGCTTTTGGAGAAGCCTTGTTGGGCTGACTGGGCATCAGCAGCTGCTTCTGGGTGTTGGGATTGAAATCCTGTGGGTAAAGGGAGGGGCTTGTGGATTTGTCCATACCAAATGCACCCCCTAGTGAGCTTTGAGAGGCCATCTGGGGCCACGCTGAGGGGTGGGCGTGGGCCCCCTGGCTGTGGAACTTGGCTCCTGGTTGCTGCTGTGGTTTGTGCTGCATCTGTCCGTGGAGATGCTGGGCTCTCTGCTGCTGAGCAGCTAGCTGCTGGAGCTGCTGGGCGGGGGACAAGTCTTTGGGCCCAGGAGGGAGGTGGTGGTTGGGTGGAGGTTGGATCTGCCTGGGAGGAGCAGGCTGGGAGGGGGTAAGAGCTGGGGAAGAGGCAGAGGAGGAGGCAACGGGGGAGGTGGTGGGGTGAGGAGGTGCCCCAGAGGGCGTGGATCTGACTTGGGGGGAGCCAGTGCGAGAATCCTGCTCGAAGACAGCAGAAGGCGGGGAAAACTCAGACTTCACGCTCACCAAATCTGGAGGAAGTAAACCCTGGGACAACTGTCCTCCCCCACCTACTCCTGCCCCCACAGCTCCACCACCACCCTGAGTGGCTGCCAGTTCCAGAGGATCTTTGCGGTCCTCAAAGCCATCATTAAGGATGTCCTGAATGTCTTCATAGTCCACAGGGAAGTTCAGCTCCTCCATCAGCTCCGTCCACTCCTGGTCATTCAGGTTCAGGTCAGGGAACAGGCTGTTATTGCCACCCGATGGTGGCATGATGGGCAAGATGTCATCTGGCTCTTGCTTCATCTCTTTCCGATGGAAGTCTGAACCTGGCTCCCTGCAACTGTCCGCTGACTCGCCCACAGCCCCGTGGGTCCCATTGGAATTGAGCGAGTTGCTGATCTCCAGCTTCGAGTCCAGTGGGGTGCCGTTGGAGGTACCGTTGTCCAGACAGGCTTTCTGGCTGGGGGGAAGCTGTCGCTGTAACCATTGACCTGATCTCTACCCAGTGGAGAACTGGCGCTCTCCAGCTTCCTCTTCACTGTCTCCTGTAGCTGGAGAGACAAAAAGAAGCAAAAACAAAGACGTTCAAATCTACTGAAGATCCTCAAACTGAAACTCTGAGTCTCGCATGGAGAAGAAAAACTAAATATATATATAAAAAGCACATTTTTAACAATACCACCTTATTTAAACAGCGCATCTGAACACCTGTGAAAAACATTCATAATATTTTATTCCAGTGTAAAAGGCACACTTTGGGGAGACTACTTAAGTCACCATTTCTCTCAGTATCAGGTTATAAAAATTGTGCATTTTTTAAAACACTTTCAGGGTGTTTTTTTTTAATAAACTGGGCATTGTTGGAGACAATGTAACAATGTGATGGTGGACCACTTTCATATTTTCTGAGGATGCCCATTGATTCATTCCTACTGGTCAAAGAGATGAGAGTAATTCTTGGATTTGAAATTGACTTTAACTTTAAAACTATATATATTTATGTAATTTACCAAATGAACTCAACTCTTCAGATAAGTACCTTTTGAAAATACTACTTATAGCAGGGAAAGCAATAACAAGGAAATGGCTTAATGGGGACCCACCAACATTGAAAGAATGGTCAGCCACTGTAAAAGAAATATTTGATATGGAAATGCTTACCTTCTCCCTATGACTAGGTCAAAAATGGTTATCATATGCAAATGTGAAAGTATTGTGAAGTAATGCCCCCCTCCATGTTGTTTTTTTGCCCTTCTCTCCCATTTATTCTTTCTCTATTTTAATACTCTGTGGGAGATGTGATTTGGTGTTGGCCAGAAAGAAAAGACTGGTATTGAATCATGCAGGATATTCCCACCTGTTAAGTTCTTGACATTGAGTTGATTAATCCATGTTAATATAATGACCCCCATGATCTCATCTTCTCCACTCTCAATTTGTTCTAGAAACTCTTGCACAGGGGTCCTCATGCTCTTGGCAGATGTGCCCAATCCAATACTCAGGGCTTTCAAATTGTTTTGGAGTAGCAGGGGGGCATACCAAAGTAGCAGGCACCTTATGACTGAGACCTTTGCTGTCCTCTGTGGGCGTTAGGGTTAGAGTTAGGAAGTTAAGGAAGCTATAGATAATCTTACATGGATCCCCTGGGTTCACTTTCGCCTAGGACATTGGATTTTTCCGTCCTGAAATTGATTTCCGCTCTGTTTCACTTTTATGAGTACTATCCCCTTAATTTTAGTACTTTTTAAAGACTTTCATTCAGTACTCCCATAAATATATCAACGTTACTATAAATGAACAACTTCTATGAAAGGAAGAAATGCCACGGCCGATGTGCTCACAAACTATTACTTATATACAGTGATGATATCGTTACCTTGAGAAATTAGTCAGATTACTGATTACTCCTTTAAAAAGTAACAGTTACTTTAATGATTACTTAATTTTATAAGTAACTAAGTTAGATTACAAGTTACTTTATTAGTTGCTTTCAACAGCTGCCGGTGATGGTCTGCCATAAAGTGATCCCGATGTTTCTGTGTGCTTTTATGTGTAATGTCTTTGCTTATGTTGGTAAACAGAGTGCAGTCAGCATGATTTATGAAGGGCTTATATATAACATGAAGAAATAACCTGTTTGTCAACAATCTTTAGGAGTCTGCGTTATTGTACCTAGATTATAATCAATCCACTTCAAATATCTTTATAGAACTGTGATGTTATATTTGTTGTGATCTCTGCAGCCTACTGAGACAGATTTCTGTTTAAAGACATTTTTAATGTCACTAACAGTTTTTACCTACATAAAAAAATGAATATATAAAAGTCACTTTTCCAAAAACTGAGTGCAGCTTCTACCCTGTGATAGAAATGCTGTTTCTCACTCACAATGACCTGATATCATTCATGAGAGAGATGTTTGACACGTTTCACAGGTTAGAGGTCAACAAGTCATTTAAATACAGCCGTTTAAATACAGGCGATTGTTTTTTGGCAAATACCAAAAATAATTTTTTGGCAGACGATCACTTTTTGGCACAACACCGGCAGCGCCCCCTGCTGCCTCAACATAAAAACTACAACCATAAACGAGGGTGAGTCAGCCGTGTTTAAGGGCAGCATTTCCTCTGCTACATCCTGTCCGCCCAGCTCCTTCAGCTCTCTTCTTACAGGTTTGGACTGAAGTCCAGCTTCTGTTGTTTGGTGCTGGGGGGCCTCCTGCATTAGCCCAGCTCTGCTTCTCCACCTGGTGGACTCGCTCTGTAAGTGTGACTGCGCCGTGACTCCAGGTGTTCCTTCAAACCTGACGTAGTGTTTCTGAAGCTAGATAGCACTTTGTCCCAGCACAGAGTGCACAACTAACCTTGATGTTGTCATCTTTAGCTGACACAGACTCACAATAGTGCCTGTATTTCAGCTAGAAAACGCGCATCTCTCTCCTCCCTCCATTGTTAACGTTTGTGTGTCTGTGTGCTGTTATTGTCCTCATGATGAAAACGGGACGCAGCTGTCGCATCGGCCAGACGTCACTCCCCGAGACACAAGAAGAAAGCAAAAATAGATCTTTGTATTGAGGAAGATGACAAAAAAAGTAACGCACAGTCACCTGTATAAGTAACTAATCTGATTACTGGACTACAAATAGTAATGCGTCAGATTACTCGTTACTGAGAAAAAGTAGTCAGATTAGAATAACGCGTTACTAAGTAACACGTTACTGACAACACTGCTTATATGCAATGCATCTCAACAATGTTATGGTTTAATTGTAAATAATTTTGAAAGTTAATCTTGAAAAGTACAGAAGCTAATGCTAATGCATATTATTTTATGGTCAAACCTGCCCCTGAACGAACAGCACGGTTGGCTCTGAAATTCATCATCAAATCATGCAGATGATCATTCCTCGAGGCCGGCGACCTCTCTGTATGAATAGTCACATGGCAGTCGTGAACCAATCAAATGGCTCAGATTGAACGAATGTAAATATTGCCACGTGCGTCCACATGACACTGGAAATGGAGAGGGCGGACGGTGCATTTTTTTTTTTTTAGAAAAATTAAAAAGTAGACAGTGCAGTGTGGTGGAGTAGGTGGAAAATGCGCCTGGCGCCGGCATAATTTGAAAGCCCTGCAATACCCCATCTCATTCATACCTCTTGGGATTTCATTAGGGTTTATTATAACCCGGTGCTATTTGGAACTCTGCCTATTTCTTCTCTTCTGTGATACACCACTGTCTCTCCCTCGGTGACCCATCCGTTCTAGTTTCTATATGCTATTTAATTTCTATGTTGTGTTCATCTTTGTAAGATTATAAAACTCTGTTTAAAAATAAAGTTTAAAAAAAAAAGTTTTTGGCTGCTTTTTAAGGATGCATAGCTATGTTATAAATAAAGCAGGCCGACAGCAGAACACTTTTTCATTTGCAGATCATATTTTTATAGTTTTTAGGTCCATCTTATGTCTTCATGCTTGTCACACCATCTTTCAGCCAATACTGATTACCAGTCGACTCAGGCTGTGCAGGGGCCTTGTACCCTAACCATCTCCTCCTAAGATCACTTTTAAATACAGTCCATTTAATCTAAACACCTTGGCAACGCTAAACTGTGGAGCTTTGGTGTTTTCACTGAAGAGGATGTCCATGGCAGCATGGCAAACATGATCCAAACCGCCCCAAACTCTACATGTGTGATTTACATGTGGTCTTTACCCACAATACAAAGCGCCTTGAGGCGACTGTTTGTTGTGATTTGGCGCTATATAAATAAAATTGAATTGAATTGAAAGTCCAGACCCAGAGACATATACATGGGGAAACAAGTCACAGTCATAGCACCACCTAGTGACAATGAGAAATCAGCATTATGTGATACCAGTCACCAATTTAACATTTTCATTGTGGGTTCAGGAACTTAACCAGGGTTCTAGCCAGCAATTGATCACCCAGCGCCGTGCCATGCTGAAAATTTCACCGGTTTGCAATCAGAACTCATTGCTATCACTGCAATTAGCAAGCGGGCGCACACTCCGACCCACTGCTGATACCAGACTGATTTTCTTTCTCACTAGATCACTGAACTACAGGATTATCTGACCGCAATTTGCAATCTACCACCGGGGACAGCCAGTTTTGTTCACAATGTGCACGTGTGATCTCACGACGGTCCTGCACACTTTGATTTTGTGGGGCTACACTAAGCAAACTGGTAACCAGCATTAAAGCAAGGGGGAAGAAGTGGAAAAGAGGAGAACAAATGAAGAGCTTCCTATTAAACATAAATTCCCAGGAGCGCAGTGTTGCCAACTTTTGCAGAACCAGGAGTAACACCAAGATGGCGCTTTCATCTTTATTTCTTTCACATGTGACTACACTGCAGTGGGCTGGTCATGATTATTTGGACTTCATGAGTTTATGTTATATATGAAATTATGGAACTAAAATGATAACATGTATAAACTCAAAAACAGGACAATTCTGAAATGGAGGGGAAAGAATTACCATATTTAGGCCAACTCTGAAACTGATCTATAAAGCTGCAGGTGCTACCTGTGTTTGTGCAAATTAAATAAAAATACTATAATAAAAAGAAAAGAAAAGAAAAAGCAGTCTTACAGCTTTAAAAATGAAACAGGCCAATTTCAGTTTAATTTTGACTAACGTCAAATTGTAAATCCCTGGGATGGAAGCCAAGTCCACCACAACTACTACAACAAGTACTCCTCAAACTGAGATCCTCTGGCTTTTCTTTCAGGTTTAGGCAGTTTGTATGATTACAGCCACACTGAGCATCACGCCTGTGGTTCAGCTAAATGAAGAGAATAAAGAATCGCTTAGAGAATATAAAAATAATAGTGTTTAATAAAACAAACATCTGTTGTTCATTTCCATGCATTTTTGTCAAAGCCACAAGGAGCCACTGTGTGAGGATTTTCCCTGAGTAAATTAAGTGCAATGTGGATACAAATAAACATACCTGGGCGTAAGTCATGTGTTCATAAACATTAAACACTGAGTGGGACTCAGTGATGCAGGTCCTGTAATAATATTAAAGATGTCACTCATGCACAGCCATCAGAGCAGGAAATGATTAGACTTCATTCCTGAATGTGGCCTTTTATTTGTTCATGGTTTTTGTGATTATTTATATTTTGTTAATTCATCCAGTCATGCATTTAATTCCTAGATTTAAAGTCAATTACAGGTTTTAGGTGGACTCTCCTCCCACAGTCCTGGGTCAAAGTTCAGCTGGACTGACCTCAGAGGTAAAGCTGGCAGGGTTTACCCTGGTCTAGCCTGATGGCAGTTCTGTGTGTCTGAATGAACTCATTTGTTGGGAGCTTTCAGTGTTTGTCAAGAGAAGAAAAAATGAGGATGAGGAGCTGGTCTAAGCGTGGTCTTTGCTGAGCACAGAACGACGACGTCCTCGCCAAAAAATGCTGAGAATTTCCTGATCAGCCCGACTGAAGCCAAAATGGCAGCATCCAAACATTTAGAGCAGCAGCTCATTTCTGGCTCCTCAGCTTATTCTGGGACCCTGAAGCTTCGAGCGAAGGTTCTGACATCAGAGTCTAGAGGCCTTGCGTTCACCTGCGTGGGCGTGTCGACTCCTCGGTCAGCCACAGCGTTCCTAAACCACTCGCAGAGATTCAAACGTCAAGACAACTTTCTTCTGATTATAAATAAATATGAAATAAATATGAAATAAATATAAAATAAAAATCCTAATGTCTACTAAACTACAGCTAATGCCTGAACTGAGTCACACATCTACTCTAATCAGCACCTGTCATACTGCAGGTGTACTATTTTTTAAATTTATATTTCTGATGCTTAAAGCAATGATTTAATGAGCACCGCTGAGCGGGTACCAACACTCGGGGGGCATCAAAGTGCTACAAGTATGTGAAGTTTGATGGGTCCAGCTTGAACAGGATGAATTTGAACATCGTTCTCGTTCTCTGGCCAACGCTAATGTTTCTGTGGAGCAGACACCACGGCGGCTCTGACAAAACAGCTGAGCTAAAAATGAACATGTAAGGTGACTCAAGGAATGCCTTCAACCTGAAATACAGGTCTGACCCCACCCATGTTGCCATATTTACAGGCCTCCAGCAGAGCAGTGGGACTAATGTGAATCCTTTCAATCAGCAGGCAGTCTCACCTGTCAGGTAACAGATACACCAAGTTCTCCTCCTTCTGTAACTAACAGCAAACTCATCCTCCACCTCCTCCAGACAGACTCATTCAGCATCTTTTAAACACGAGAGGACCTCCCATCCTCTGACCCCTATATCAGGAACACTGAAAAACAATGAAAATATTCTAATAAATCCTGGGACAGTTGAGGCTTCACTGTCCCTTTTTCCTGAGAAAAAGATCTTTTCCAAGTATCTTCAGGGTGATTCTTCTGGGAATTTTTGGCTCAGCCTTTGCCACAAAAATCCAGACAATGTGCCAAGTTTCTGCTGGCCTGTGAAAATTTACAGTGGAGAAATCCTGACCTCACAGCTGCTGTTTTAAATAGATTCACTGGAGTTTGGTTTGTCTACGGTCAGCTCTTTGGGAACCATCATAATCTGAGTGAAACCATTCACAGCTTGCCTCAGTTTCAAGTTTTCTGCTTTTAGACCCAAACAAGCTGAATATTCATGAGCACTGATGGCGTAACAGGCCGACAGGTTATTCCCATTTATGCAGATGAATCTCTTTCTGAGGCTGAAACATGCTGGAAAATGTGCTGAATGCTGAAATTTCTGTCGTCAGGACTAGGGCTGGGCGATATGGACCAAAAGTAATATCGATATTTTTTTAGCTGAATGGCGATATACTAGATTTTTTATACACACACACACACACATACGTACACACACACACACACACATATACATATATATATATATATATATATATATATATATACATATACACATATATACATACACACACACACGCATATACATACATATACATATATATCCATATCCACACACACATACACAGACTTACACACATATGTATATAAATATATATATGTTTTCTTCCCAAAAGGTATAAACAAAAAGGCCCTTTAGAGTCAAAGCTACCTCTCCCAAATGTCAGACATTTTTATTAACATTCAGCAGTAGATATACATGAGAAATTACTCAAAAATAAACTATTGGCATATCTAAATAACAATGTTCCTCAAATAAATTAATGCTTCTTTCCTCTATAAAAAAAGACTCACAGCTGTGCTATTAAAACGTAAACAGAAAAGATCCAGAACAAAAATAGCAAAAAGCTGACTTATTCTTTACAAAACTGTACATCCAGGTACAGGCTTCAGACTGACTGAACACAGCTCCATCTGCAGATTTTAGCCATCTCAGTAAATCCACAGACATATGCGCTGACTTATCACAGCAACGGGCCCAGCCGCTCAATGCAGCATCTGTAAGCGCACTAGAAAGACCCACTTCCGCTATTAGGGTCACGTGACTTACAGTACAAACCAACCTCTGCTGCGTATGGCGGCGCTCTCTTACTTGCACGCAGGAACTCTTGGGGGTCCAGGCGATGCCAAAGCGTACGAACGGACGCAGTATGAAGGCTGTGTGTACACAAAACACGGCAACAGCGGAGGACTTCAGGTTTCCAAAACTCTCCGACCTCACAGGAAAAAGTCGTTAAATTTATTGCTAGTCACTTTTGGGGGAAAAAAGTCGACAGCGGGGTCTGAAAAGCCGTTAAATCAAGCAACAAAGTCACTAAGTTGGGAACACTGCCATGCGGTCGCCAAGACCGTGCTGAGCCGAGTCAAGCCGCGCTGAGCAGGTACTAGTGGAAAAGAGGCAACAGTGGGCAGAAGAAGGGACAAGTGCATGGCTGGGCAGTCAATAAGAATCCAGGGTTCAAGTCATCCATAGGAAAGGCTTCAAGTGCAGCGTGAATCTTTAACTGCATTTGTGATTTTATTTAGAAAGATTTTAGTTTTTTATGGTTGAAAAATTAAAGAAAACAAAGAGTCTGTATGAACAAATGTCCTAAACCCTGCAATGAGACACCTCCACCTCCTCCTGCTCGTCAACTGAAGGACCCGGTTACACTGTAACATCACCTCTTCTCTGACTGCCACTCTACTCTCTCTTATCAGCCAAAGTCTTGTTGTGAAAACATTCAGTTTCACTCTAACCATCTGCACCCACACACAGTCACATCAGGGGGAGCCAGTTTTAACGCCAACTCCTCTAGGCTGTTTGCTGAGCGAGGCGTTTCCTAGCGGCGGGAGTTTCCTCTGTGATGAGTCAGCTGGGGGGGTTTCGACTCACACTGAGTCACCTCATGAGTTTCAGGCTTCCTCACGCTGAGACTCACATTCATACATGAGGAAATATAAGAACACACACCTCAAGCCTCCACAGCAGCTTCACACCTCACTGATGTTACCTGTAAGCGATCAGCTGCAATAATCTCCTGAGTGACTAAAACCTTCTCTCTGGTTAATGTGATCTGAAACAATGGCCCACTGCAGGAAAAAAACTACACTGCCGTGTTTGTTCTCAGGAAGTCAAACCTGGTGTAATGTTTATAAAAACTTCATTTTAAAGAATTAACACAGAAAAGCTGTTTTTTTAAAGCTTTACTTCAGCTCTAAAATAAGGCCCCCCAGAAAAGAAAAGAAAAGAAAAAAGAAAAGGTCAAAGGTCAAGTAAGAGGTGAGAATTGGCTAGGTTTTCAGATATCTTGCTCCAGAAGGGTAGAACCAAGAAGACTGTTTTTTAAAGCAACTGCAATCAAACTCAGGGGAGAAACAGGGGTCACATGACCATGCAGCAAAGCCACAACAAACACTTGCGCACACACACTGTCACAGTCTCATGTTACTGATCTGGATTTATTGATGCACCAATTGGAACTGCTGTTTATGCAGCTGGATTAAACCCAGTGAGTGAGATCAGACTGAGGGGCTGGGGTTTGGAACACTGGCCGGTATTGCCAGCACCCTGAGCAATGAAATAATCAGCCCGGCTCCACATCCAGCCACTATTAGTTTTGTTTCCAAGCTAAAACCTGCTGTCACCATTAATCGTGTGTGGTGTCACATGACCACAAACTGACAAAAATACACTTTGATATGGCTGACAGGGAATACCAATACAGCAGGAAATAAAAAAAAAGTAGAATAAGACCACTTTTAATGTGATTAGTGTTTCCCACAGAATTAGTCTCATTCATGTCTATGTCATGTATGCCACACATAGGAAACTGCCTGATCCTTACTGGAAACCCAAAGCATGTAAGAAAACTGCTTCTTCCTGTTACTTTCTTTCACAATAAAAGTCCTATTTATATACACTGTGTGGCTGCTGATTTCATGATCCATTAAAAATGCTGGTTGTAAAGTAACTGTAAAAACAATTATTAAACAGTGAAAACAAGTTTAAGGAGCTCCAAAAGTGTTTTGGAGTTTTCAGTGTGTCTAAATATATACAGCAATTATGTCTGCAGGTAAAAAACTAAAATGGAGACAGAACGAATTCCTGCAACAGAAGCAATCAACAGTCAGATAAAAGATGACCTTTTGCAATAAATATATAGTGTACGCAGACATAAGATGACAATAGTTCAATTTTAATCCATCGCCAGTAAATGATTCCTTTTAAACTGCAGTGGTAACAAAAAGTTCATTTACCCCACATGTACATTAAAAAAAAAAAGTTTACCCCTCTTCAGCAAAAAGTCAGTGGGATGTTGCTGCTGTTTTATTAAATCTGTGGGTGTGTTTGTGTCCAGCATCTGTACAGACTATGTTTGGTGCTTACTCACCGCTATCAGCGTGCTATTCCGGCTCTGCTCCCCCGCCGTCCCTCCGCTCTCCCCGTGCTCCGCGCTGCCGCCGCCGCCTCCTCCTCCTCCACCGCTTCCCGGCGCTCTCTGCCCGGCTTGTTCGCCGCTGGCCTGGTGCTGCCGGTGCTTGTTGGATCGCTTGGCTTTGGACTGCAGGCAGCGTTGGTGCAGGGCGTAGGTCTGGTGCCGATCCACCTCCTGCCGCTCCATCATCGCGGTCATGTAGCGCTCCTCGCAGCTGTTGTGATGCTGCCGGAAGTGCTCGATCCTCCGGCGGAGCCGCTCCATCACCTCGCTGCGTCGCGGTGTAACAAAATCCGCCATCATCAATAAAGACTTGCAGTAAACTCCCGCCTCAGGTTTCGTCCATAAATTGCTGAATCTGGCGTCTACCCCCCACCCCACCCCCTCACCCTTTACAAAGACTCCGGTGCGGGCTCCATGGAGGCGGCCTTTGTGCTGCTAACGGCCTTCAGTCGCACTCACTGCCGGAGAGGAGAGGTCAGGTTTTCGGGGGCAGCACCATCAAGCCTCATCTAGCTGCTCTCGTGTACAACAGCTCGTTTAATTAGCTGTGTAAAGCTACCGGAGTCCTGCTACAGCCTCTGCGGGCCTGACTTTACCCCCTCAGCTGCTCCTGCCCCTGCCCCTGCCCCTGCCCCCCTGCCCCTGGTCATTAACAGCCCAGTCTGAAAGACGGGCTGCTGCTTTAAACACACTCCCGCTGGGCTAACTTCAGCTAGCACATTCCTCCACTCTAACCCAAAGCTGGAGCCTCAAAACCCCCCTTGAACCCTCCCGAAAACGAGTTACACGGAGCCTGGTCTGGAGATAGTCTCCGTCTCCTCGTCCACCTGCCCGTAACCGGCGGTGCTCCGCTCCCGACAGCCTCCTAACGGCTCCACGACTCCCCTCAAACTTTACTCCCCTCGGCTGATGGGGGTTAGCCCGAATAGCATGGGATTAGCTGACTGGCTAACAACTTGTCAGCTAATGAAAATATTTAACATGATCTGCGAGAAAACAAACCGCTAGACTTTCAGGACATGTGAAGCACAGTTAGAGTTAAATGGACTTACTGTGAGAGTGCTGCTGTCCGCGCTCCTACAGCATCTGTCCGCCGAACAGCTGATCCTCCCGCTAGTCGTTAGCCGCTAGCTGCTAACGCTGTTTGGGTTCGGCTAGCTAGCAACACAGCTAGCTCGAAACATTTAAATGAACCATCATACTTTAAATCCGTCTCCCCAGAGTTACCACCGCGGATAATCTTTCCCTCGGCTGAGCCCGCGTCGGAGATGAGCTGTTTGGGAGCGAATTCCTGGGAACAGTGGGATGAGTCTCCCTCTGAACCGCTTCTATTGTTTTCCAACGGACAAGTTACGCCGCCGCCATCTTGGAAACTTTCTCTTTCCCCCTCCTTCGTCAGCCACTCAGGAATGTCCCGCCCCTTCCGGCGATGGACAGCAGAGCCGGCCAATCAGGAGCGTGGACTCACTTTTAAATAAAGATATGCAACAAGCTGATAAGCGAACATGCACAGTGCACAATCTAAGTGTGTTACAGGGAGTTTGTTTTGCCAGAAAAAGGAAGAAACCTGAAAAAAATACGGAGTTTTTAATATTAAATATTTACTTCATGAACTTTTAATTATAAAAACGTCACTACCAGCAGGTTAAACACTAGTCAGCTGTTTGACCTCCAGACTGGGGATAACGTGGTGTCATTAACGGCCCTTAAAGAAGTCCTGTCCTTCAAATAAATACTTAAAAAAAAAAAAATTGGGCCCACCACCCACAGCTGGTGCCACGTTAGTAGGGTAGGGGTCCTGGGCAGTGGCCCCATCCCTGGCTATTGGGACATGGATCACCTCTGTGGTGGGGAAGGACTCGGGAGTGCATGAGGTTCAAATACACCAGATAATTGGGCTCACCTCTGGAACCAGTCTCCTGGACTCTTCCAGTCTGCAGTTGCCCTTGGTAAGAGATGGTGGGCAGGGGTTGGTATACTTGTATCCCCCTGGCTTCTTGCCCACAGTGGAGGGGCAGAGGGTTTCTGCTTTTTTGCAGATGATGTGGTTCTCTTGGCTTCTTCAGGTGGTGGCCTCCAGCTCACACAGGTAAGGTTCACAGCCGGGTGTAAAATGGGGACAATCAGCAGTTCAAAGTGTTAGGCCATAGTTCTCAGCTGGAAGAGGATGGAGCGCCCACTCAGGGTCAGGGACAAGTTGCTGCCCCAGGTGGAGGAGTTCAAGTATTTCATGAGTGAGGGGAAGGGGGGCAGGAGATTGACAGTGGATGCAGTATCGGTCTGTTGTGGTAAAAAGTCAAGCATAAAGCTGACCTACGTCCCCACCCTCACCTGTTCGCAAGCTTCAGGTAGTGACCAAAAGAATGAGATTGCAGGTACAAGCGGCAGAAATGAGCTTCCTCTGAAGGCTGGCCAGCCTCTCACTCAGAGACAGGATGAAGAGTTCAGTCATTCAAGAGTAGCTTTGCATGATTCACAGTTCAAAATAATCCACGACCTTACACTGGGACATTATGTAGCCCCACAGTTCATCCTCAATCTGGCACAAGCTGCTTTAGCTCCTCCCCCTTTAAACCAACTTTATGATTGGCTGCCCTTCACTTCTGTCTACCTGTGATGAACTTGAGAATTTTACATACTGTACCTGAAATGACAATTAGAAACCGTATTCACAGTTAATACAAACATTCGCCTCTGGAACAGGAAACGGGACGTCCACTTCAAACACGGCACTGCACCGTTTCCCAGTTAGACTCACTGATGTCAGCTGCTGTGCCTAAAGAGGTCATGGAGTGATGATTTTCCAGAGCAGGAAAATTTAGAGAATTACATAAATTTACAATTTTTCTGCTCAGAAAATAGGCCACATTAAGACAAACACACAGAAAAAAAAGCAAACAGGATGAGAAAAAAACAAAAAACAAAACAAAAAACTTTAAAATGATAAATTAAACCAAAAACAAACAAACAAAACCCAAACAGGTTCATGTCATGAAGGTAATAAGAAAATAAAAGGACAATAGGTTCAATGTGTTTTCAGGGTAAATAAACACTCTGCAGCCTCGGCTTCCGTTTCCATTTGGTGTTTTTTTTATTCATCAAAACAAGTGTTGACCACGTGTCCGCGCACACACACAGACGCGCACAGCAGGGCCCATCATCACAGTATTTCCAATCAAAGCTGGACCTTCCTGCAGCGCGTGTCAGCAGGTCCACGCCGCGTGGACGTCAGGACGGCGGCCGGGCCAACCGTTAGTACAAACACAGAACAAAATAAAAAGCAGAGTTACAGAGTCGGAGTCTCACCGGCAGGTACAGTGTTCAGTCTACAGTCTGTTAGCGAGGCAGCTTCAGCCCGAACGGCGCCGCCAAGAACGCCATCGCACCTAAACAGCATCTTCACAGCCACTACAACAGCAGAGCCAACAAATTTATCCTACGAGGAAAAGGAGGGGTCACCTGACACAGACATCAAACACCTGTCAGAAACCACCAGCCAATCACGACAGAGCAGCCCATCCTGACTGAAAACAGACGTGATGGAAAATGGAGCGGCACACTTCCTGCTCAGGATTCACACCTGATTTATTTATGATCTGCTGACTGCTTCAGTTTCACCTCTGATGGAGAAAAATGAGCATAGAAACATGTTATCAGCAGCTTATGAGCACTCCACGAAGGCATTTTAAACACTTGTCACCTGCTGGGTGTTTTTTGGCAGCGAAAGTAAAATATATCAGAAGAGTGCAGGTTAATGTCTCTACATTATCAGATTTCACTGAACAAACAATATAAGGACTGATCATCATGACAAACAAAAATACAGAAAATTAGTAGGAAAATAAAGCTGATTGACTAATTCTGTGATTTCCATTTACCATCCCACCCAAACTTTAATCACAACTCTGATAATCACACAAATCAAAGACGGTGTTTTTCTCCTTTGAGGTCGATTCTCCACTAACAGCTTTATTTCACCTGCTTTGTTTTAGTGCTTTTCCCAGTAATAAGACAATGTTAGGCTCAAAAACAGGTCAGAAAATTAAAAATAACTTTTTTAATGTATTCATTATTTTGTGGCCCACCAGGGGGTTGAAGACAAACTGCTTAAACTCCCATTTACGCAATTCAGCTGACAGGAAAAGGTAACCGCGTGCTAAACCACCAACCAGCGTTTATATAGTGATCTGTTTTTACCAAGCATGGTTGTCAACTTGCCTTCAACAGTGACAGATGTAAATAAGTCCTGCTCTATGAATAAATATGTGTGTTGTGATACATGCCAGGACTTCCAACTATTGGACGGACACGAGGCATTTTCCCAGCCTGACATTTGAGGTCATGTGACCAGCAGCAGCCACAGCAGAGGACGCGTGAAGGCTCGAATCCTTTGAGGTTTCAGTTCTCAGAGTTGGGCGCCACATGTGGTAACTGCTTGAGTTCAAGGTCCAAGTACTAGCATCTCTAGAGCCTTCAGCCACATCAGTATCACCATAGGAAGTCTACTGGTCACGCTCCACGTCCCAAAAATCATGGTAAGTGGACCTTGAGTTGAGTTTGTGACAAATGCTGAGGAGGTCAGCCGAAGTGCCGCGGCTCTACAGGTGGACAGGTGAGAGGTTTTCTTTGGAGCTGATCAAAGGTTTCAGTCCACTTGAAAAACCTGCCATCTACAAATGCTACATCCGGCGACACCGAGGTTCATAACAGTGTCACGACCTGACCTCTTCCTGGACCTGCTTCACCCCATACAGCGTTTGAGCCACTGAGGGTCCAAGTTTGAGATTAAAGCCATAAACTTGTGAAAAAAAGAAAAAAGTAACAAGGGGGAAAAAAATGCAGTTTGGCTTAAGTATGTAATTTTTCCCTCAGATCTGTAAGTCTGTTGTAAATTTGCTTTTTTTTTAAAATTTATGACTTTAATGTCAGACTTTGGCGTTTTGTTCTGCTGCATTTCACCTCACGCTGCCTGGCCTCAATCTTATGTTCAATGGTCACAAAACGGCAAGTGCAGGAAGTTAGCGTAAAATGAATTTTTTAAATGACCCTTGAACCACACGGCTGTCAGCGTGTTACACACATGACTGGGCTGACCTCAGACTCATTCAGGTGTTTTTAATTAGTCAAGATAATACGAGGCTGACACAAGAAAAACGACTAAAAATGGAAGAAAACGCGTCACCGATTTATTACTTCAGATTTTAGCAAGACTCCAGCTAGCAGGTCACTCGTTAACTCCATCAGCTGTTAGCAGCTCGCTGCTCCACCCAGTCAGCACCAGTTTTAAAGAAAGTGATGATACAGAGGGGATACAGTGGTTTCTGGATAACACCTCTATCAGGACTCTGGTTATTAATGGAACAGCTGCTGAGAGGATGATCGAACCACCGCCGTACTGTTAGCAAACCCACAAGCTGAGTTTCACCGCAGCATTCACAAGCAGCCTATTGGTAGTGAATATTTTAAAGAAAAGAAAAAAAAAAGAACAAAAACAAATGGTGGTCACCTGATCACAGTGCTAATTAGCTTAGACCTTTGCTGATTGTCTGTTGGTAACTGTTAGCCTATTTAGTATGCTAATTAGCCAACTGCTGTGTCAGACTGTTAGCTAGGTGATTCCAGTTACCAGCTAACAGTTTGTAGGCTATTGATGGAATTTGGAAGACTTGGTTGGTCGAAAGTTTTAGGGGTCATCCTGGCTTTCAGCGGCATATCAGCCTGGCAGCATGAGGCAGGACAGGAGTGGTTCGAGCTGGAGGATGCTGGGCTGAGTGAGACTTCCTGTCCAGGGGCTGATTTACAGCTATCTGATTGGCTGATTGAAGGCTGACGTGACTAATCTGCAGGACAAACCTGGCCGGTGTTTTGGCTGCTGGAAGGCTAAGAGACTGCTGGAAGCTCAAGACAGGCTGCCCCAAACTGGCTCGTTGAGGGTGGCGCTGCGTGGCGGCTTGACAGACAGGACATCGGTCCAGCAGGTTTGAGTATGTTCAGGTGTTGTGAAGGAATGATGCAGCAAGGTGTAGTTAATCTCTTTCAAAAACAAAAATCCTTTAAATCTAACTCAGCCCTGTTCATACAGAAATCATCAGGCGTCCATGTTGGAGATCTTGATTAGTTTCCTGTCGCTGCTTCCACTGGTTCCATTCAGGCTTCATTGCCTCAGAGCGGACGAGCAGAAGAAAAAGAAGAAGAGGAGGAGGAAGAGGACGAGAGGGGGAGATGAAGGGGTGGGTTGTTGAAGTCAGGGCTGCAGAGATTTCATTCCTTCCTGACCTTCCTGCTCCTGGGCGATCTCTGCAGGACGTCGTCCTCAGATTTCTGCAGAGGAAACGAAGACGAGACGTCAAGTCAATTTAGCTTAGAGAGGAAGCTCCAAGTCTGCTCGCTCACATCTACATTAATGTGAAAGAAACCACAGGCCGAGAGTGTAAAAGCACTTTAAACTGCCCTGGAAACCAGCGCCTCATCTTACAGTAAGTACAGCATTACTCTGCACCTGCAGTGGACCACATTTAGCCTCCACCTACAGCAGGTCCCAGGCTGTTTATTCTACATTTCAGATCCTTTAAAGTCTTCCACATTTGACGTTTCAGACTGCTTTAAAGAGAAAATCTGAAGCCTGGGCTTAGCTTAGAAAAAACCCAAGGACCTATTTTCGTCCATAAAATATAAAGTGACAAAAAAAATTATTCATTTAATTTTCACATCTAATCAGAAGTTAAAGGAGCTGAGAAGCTAAGATTGAAGCCAATCTGCTGAGCTTTGCCACACCTTATCAGCTGTGTTCTTCTCTTCTTTCTTTTCCTCCTTCTCTTCTTGCTTCTCCTCAACTTGGGGTGCTTCCTCTTCATCACTGTTCTCTGCACCTGAGAGACAAAGATCATTCAGACCAACAGCTGCAGACTCAAAGGAAACAAATGGATTAAAGCTGAAGATCGCAGTAACCTGGACTGCTCTTCTCAGCTTCCTCCTCCTCCTCTTCCTCCTCCTTCACATCAGGCTGAGGTTCGTCAGTCTTCTTGTACTCTGCTGGTGACGCCGAGCTCTTCTTCTGCAGAACCGACAGAAGGAAAAAGGTCAGTTTAAAGTGGTCCTGCTCCTGTGTGAGTTTCTAATAACGAGGCTACCGTATGTTTGGTAAACCCTGTGAGCCAAAAGCTCAGACTGCTCCAAACACTCTTGGATCTGTATGATGTCAGAGACACGACATCCCTAATACGGTCATCTCACAGCATTTCTGTGCTTGAGATGTTTGTGAGGGGCAGCCAATTAGAAGAAAGCTGGTTTAATGGGGTGGGGCTAATTTTAGGGTTCAGATTACATGATGTGATCTTATTGGCTCATCCTGGACACTCTAAATCTGGCTTAGATAAGTATATTTACTACATGAGGCTGCATAAATGCTCCGTCACATTTATGAAGGCACTGCTTTATTCGTGCAGTACAGCTCTGCATCACTAACAGAAGAAGAAACAAGGTTAAGGTTTACTGTCTCCTCCATGAACAGCTTAATTATGACGATGCAGTGGAAACAGCTGAGAGGGTCGCCTCTCTGAATCATGGCATCTGCTGTGATATGTTGTAGTTTACAGAAAACACCTACACTATGGACCAAGTATTGGCCACACCTGTTTGAATTCAAGTGTTTTCAGTCCTACTGCCAAAGGTGGATAAAATCAAGCACATTGCCACAGTCCAAACCTCCTCCAGCATTACCATCAGCACAAACTGTGTGCCAGGAGCTTCATGGCATGGCGCTGAGCAGCTGTGTGGGTGGCACAGTACTTTTGTCCACATAGTGTAAGTGGAGTGGAAGAGCAGCACACACTTCTCAGAGGTAACCTTCACAAACATATCGCTGCCTTTTACTGACGTGTTGGGCCAACGTTTAGGTTTTCTTTTCTCCGAACATCAGAGGCGGGGCTTCGCCCACAATTGATGTAGAGCGCCGTTTCAGGTGTCTCCGCAGATGAAAATCGATGCGTCGACAGAAAGTTTTTAGTGTTGACCAATAAGAGCACTGCGCCATCAGCAAGTCCGTTTGCCAAGGATTTCCTGCATTTAAATATTTAGAGTATAAACTGATGAGTTGTAAATGGTGTCACAATTACAACTGATGAGTTTCATGAAGAAAAACAAAAACACACACTCTACACTGCAGCACCACAGACACACAAACAAAACATGTCACGAAGCTACGCTAGCATCAGTCACCAGGCCTGAGGCAGCAGTGGCGGCGCGGTTTGGGCATCCGGCTTCATTAAATTCTTCCTGCAAGCTGGTGAGACTCAACTGATCCTGAGCTGATCCTGATGCCGTCTGTGGACAATCAGTTTGACACGACTTTAAAGGAAATCACTCACATAAAAACCTGCAGTTTGCCGGCCGGCAGCTGGGAGCAAACCGCAGGATGCACTGATGTTTGAGCTTAACTATAAACGGAGGGTTTCCACCAATCATAGGAGTCCACCTGTGCAGACATCCCCCATAACAGGCGGTTTGTTTTATTGCCGTATTTTAACATTAAAAGAAAGAAGGTGGTACTTTGAGCTGCTTCCCATGAGGTCACCACAGGATGGTCGATTTGATACAGATTTTTTGCTGGACGCCCTTCCTGACGCGAGCTTCCCATTTCTCCGGGCCTGGTACCGGCACTAGGAGCACACGAGCTTGTGACCCCTGCAGCTGGGCTGTGTCTCCTCCCAGAATCGAACTGGGGCTACTTTAACCACTATACTGTGGAGCATCTGTATTTTCACATTAATCAAAACAGCAGGAAGGTGAGGCTGGTGCTGTAGGGGAGTGCGAGCAGACTGTAAAAAATACATAAATATTTTATATTTATATTCTTAAGTGTGAATATAAACATTCGATTGAGCAGAAAGGCTGATACGGTCAGGTAATATAAAACTGGAGGCATAAACAATAATAAACTGAATTTAAGTGATATTTTATTATGAAGCTCCCAGCAGAATATAAATGGATCAAAATTAGCTTTTTTCTTAGTTTCATGGATCAGTAACACTCAGTGAGGGAATGTCACACTGGACACTGAATCCTCACATTTTCCCTGCTCTTCCGGGATGAGACGACACCTTAGAAACTTTCCATAAACCATGATGGAAACGTGACTTTCAGTCAAGGAAAGTCACAAGCTCAGCACCCTGCAGTGACAGGGGTGTGTGTAGGTGTGTGTGTTACCTTTCCAGTACAGCAGAAGACGAAGATGAGGACGAGCGGTAGAGCCACGGTGAGCACGTAGACGACCCAGAGCCACGGACGCTCCTCTGCAGCGCTCAACATCTGAGCCGCCAGACCGGGCTGCACGAACACGAGAAAACACACGATTTAAAGAAGAACGAGCACGAGGCTCTTGCAGCTTCACCTGAACGTCACACATGAATTCAGTTCATTTTTTTATTTTAGGAACAGATGAGTTTAACACATTAATCCTCTTTCCATTTTTAAAGACATACATAAGAGGCGGGGCATCAGCACATTTACAGGTGTGACACTTCCACATGTATGAAAAGTCTGTTTCCTGATGTTTATTCAGGTTCTCGTCCCCTCGGCCACCTACTTCAGCTCGAATGGCACACCCAAAGTTTACCTTTATTTTAAAAAACATTTTAATCTTTTAAAGAGATTTTGTTTCCCCTTGTTGTGTGACGCATTAGTAAACTATCACTTTGTTTCATTGCTACTGCGATTAAATGAAGAAACCTTTACACTGGACACCACCATGAAGATGCTCTGAGGTCTTTGGAGGGGAAAAGGAGCACGTTAAAAATGCATGCAGGAATATTTCCATGAACCAACTTGCAGGAGGAGGCGACAGCTTCACTTTTAAACTTTAACCGAAGTATAAACTTGACTTTAAACCATGAGTTCAGGTTTACTTCAGAAGATTTATTCTAATAACATGGACCCACCTCAGCGGCGCCCTCTGCTGCCTTCTTCAACCCCCAGCTGTCAGAGGCCCAGCGGTCGGCGGTGTTGCGGTCATTGGTGATAAAGAAGTTGTCGAAGAAGATGTCGGAGGTCATGGACCACAGCTCGAGCCCCAGGGCACTGAATGGTGACATCTTGAAGGGGTGCAGGTCCTCGAAGTATGCTGGGTTGGCGATCTTCCTTGGCTTCCAGATGCCCTGAAAACCAAGTGTGGCTGGTGAGGAGAGCCTCCGCAAAACTTCACACCTCTCCATCCAATGATTACCTCAAACACATGTCTGACTCACAGTTCAGACTCACCTGGTAGTTGGGGTTATCAATCATGGGGGGCTTCCACTTGCCCTTGTAGTTGGGGTTGTCGATCATGGGTCGTTTCCAGGTGCCACAGCCGGGGGCAGTCTCACAGGCGGGGTTAGGGATCTGAGGGGCCTCCCATTCTCCATCCATGTCCTCATCCCTGACAGAGAGACGCCTTAGTTAGTTTCTTTATACTGGAACAAAGACGCCAACAAGTGTGACTCATTTTCAGCAGTGGATTAATCTACTAGACTTTTCATGGGACCTGTTCACAGTGACGTGTAATTCCCCTCCTAGGGGCCCGACAGGCAGATCTCACTCACCAGTCTTCAGGTTTGATGGCGTCGGGATCGCCAATGTACTCAGGCTCATCGTCCAGCCAGCCATCGGGTTTCACTGCAGCTTCATCTGGAATCTGAGCGGGAGCGTCTTCATCCCTGCAACACACAATCGACCTAAGTTTGCCATCACCAAGCGGAAAATGCTGAAGAACCAAAACGCAGTTCCTCTGCAGGCCAGCAGAGGCAGCAGTGAGTCAGTCCCCATAGACTCCCATGTTAAATAAACATGTTTATAGCCTGACGCAGAAACTGCTTCGGTCTCTGTGGATAATTTCCCCTTCATAACAGATGTACGGGGAGGATGCTTCCATAACTCACCTGTTTAAATAAAGTTTGCATTATTAGGGGCGTAGTCTCTCTGACTGGTGGATGGTGACACAGGCAGCTGTAGCTGCTAGCTGTCTGCTAGGCTTCACCTCAGCGAGCTGGAGTCCCTGAACTGGACCTCTGGACTGTGTTTGCGCTGTTGGAGCCTTTTTAATGTAATTATCTGACCAATAATATGGCTGCTGTCACTTTATTGGACTAACAGACCATCCAAGAAGGCGGAGCTCCAGTTTGAGTGAGTGAAATTCTGGGATGTTACTGATCAGCAAAAATCTGTGATGAGTCTATGGGGATCAGAGGAAAACAGGAAGTGACCCTTTGACTTTTAAGTAGGCCTGTATTATGTTTTTATACTTTAATACTTCCTGAACTGTTAACTGAAGTGTACAATCATAAGCAGAGCAAGCTCCAGACATTAATTTCCTCTTAAAAAATAATTTTTATACATTCATGAAATTTTTACCTTTTTAAGCCTATGTTGAAATTTAGGCCTTCAATTGAGAAAAAGTAAGAAATCCTACAGAGCCCACATGGGTGCAGTGTTTCTCCTGTGCATATATTTTATTTCCCAACTACTTGAGACAATAACTAATGAGCTGTGTCTGCAGGGAGTCTCTCCATCTTCAGCCTTTGTTCTGCTCAGCACAGCAGCTCAGGAACCAGGTCTCCACATGCTGCAGGTTCTCCTTAGAATGAGGACTGGGAAACCAGCCGTTTCCCAATGAGGGAAAGATGAGATCGGAAGTGCTACCGCAGGCTGACTGAATTTTCAAAGTAAGAGCGAGTGGACAGTCCACTTATAGATCCAGACTGACTGCCAGCACATGCTGCTTTTACAGCTAACAGTTCAGACTTTTGGACCGAAGTCTGACTGGAGCCACGGTTTGATTTGTTTTCTCTTGCTGAAACTTTTGGATGGTTCTGACTGTTACACAACTCCAGGCTGTGACTTCAGCGCACCACCCACTAACCAATTTTTCTAAATAAAAACATTTTAAAACTGCTGCATTAATAAATAAAAGCTGAGGAAAATCTAAACCTTTGGTACTGACCAGTCTTCAGGTTTGACGGCATCTGGGTCCTGGATCTTGGGCCTCTCATCCCAGTCCTCGGGCTTGTGGTCATCAGGGTCCTCGATCTCAGCGGAGGGGTTCACAGGGGGGGTCATGTCCGTTAGCAGGCTGCCGCTGTTCACGACCGTCTGATCCACCAGCACCTCGAAGCTGTTGTCAGGGTTCACCACTGAGAGAGGCAACAGTGACGAGTTACAACTCAGAAGACAACAGCACCAGCTAGTGGGGCAAAATACACATCCCACTGTATTAACCCTATTCAGTGTGACCCAGTTACTGAGCAGACAACGTTTTTCTTGTTCAACCCTGTAACACCGGTGGATCACCGCCAATACACCTGTGACCTGCCGTGAATAGCTGGTTAACACCCAGTGCACTACCGCCGAGACATCTGATCAAATTTGAATTACCGTAATTACCCGACCGTTTGTCGTATCGGAAAAATTCAGATGTTTCTCGAAGCTGAGAAATTGTGCTTCACACCCAACATAGGTTATTACGGTAACGGTTGCCAGAAGTCCGCGAATGGCACAACATTTGAAGCACGATGACATATTCAGTGTTAAAGGGTTAAGTAACAGTGACCTTGAGCCTGACCCCACCTACACTCACGACCTTGCTTGGGTCATCAGCCATCCACCCACAAACTTTGGTAAGTGTAGGTCGAACAGTTCTTCAATGGATGCCGCCCACCCCGTGGGTGATCACATGATACGCCCCGCCTTTCAACACGTTTACAAAAATAAATCAAAACCTGCAGTTCCTCTAACGTCCAGCAGAGGCGCCCATGTTAAAGGTTCAAGTTTACAGCAGAAACAAACATATTTACAGCCTGTGTGTCTCACCCAGTGTGTAGAGGTGAGTCTTCTTGTCTGTGAAGTACGTCCTCAGGTCGGCATCGGGTTTCTTGGCGTGTTTCTCTTCATACTCGCCAGTTTTGGGGTTTTCGTGCCTGAAGATAAAGTGCAGCTTGTAGTCCTCTCCACATTTATCGGGTCCAAACATGATGGTGTATGGAGTTTTATCCACAAACTGGTCCTGCAGACACACACGGGCACGTTCAGCCTGACCTGCCTCACCTCTCCAGCTGTTTTAGCTATTCTCAGTATTTTCACACAAAGGGATTTAAATGCTCATCAAAGCCTTTTTTTATTCAGACTGAGTCACTGTGTTATTTAATAAAAGGGTGATAGAAGATGCAGACCCTTGTTGAACTTGAGCTGACTCTAACAGCCTGTAAAGGGTTACTTTACGGTTATTTCCAGCTTTTCACACAGAAGTTCACTGTAATTTTATTTTTAATTTTACTCATGGTTTTATTTTCTATTTAAGAAACCTTTTTTGTGTGTTATAGATCCTTTACTGAATATATGTATAACTTGGACTTTGGATTATAAAGTCAAATATCTTAAAGTCATTATGAAATAACTGAAATCTGTTCTGTCACTTAAGTTTAACCTAAACTACATTTAAAACCTTTTCAGTCTCAAGCTTCTCAGATTTGATGCTTTTCTTTGAGCGAGCTGGAAACGGTCCAAACACAGCAGCATCGTTAAACTCAGAGTCGCACTGACCAGGTCGAGGTCGGGAGTCTCAGTCAGCAGCTTGACGTAGGCGCCGCCGCAGTCGATGCCGGACTGGAAGTTCACCTCGTACCTGAGCACAGACACAGATCACAGTGATTAAGCTCACCTGGGCATTCACACTCATCTACCAATCAGACACTTACAATCAGCCCGAGGCTGCAGAGCCGACTGTACCTTTGGACTTTTTGGAAAACAAACATTCAAAAAGAGACGACTGGAACTGAGCGGACAAGAAATACTCGAGCAGCATCACCATGTTCGTGTGTGAAACACTGTTCTTACTGGATGATGAGTGGCATGGTGTCAAAGGTGAAAGGTCGCAGCAGGTGGGCTGAGATGGCGTGATGTTTGGCTCGTGACTTCAGGACCAGACCTTTATCACCGGGCAGTTTGCTATCCTTCATCTCCTCCACGGCCCATTTACCTGTTAACGACATCATCATAATCAGAAACACTAAAACAAAGTACGGTGGCCTCTTTGGGACATCTTAGCCCCATCAGGCTCAGCTGCCACTTCTACACGTCATGATGCTATGTGTACGTTATATATCTGTACCCACCATCATACTTTGCAATCTCTTCGTCAGCATCGTCCTTCTTGGCGATGGACAGAATCCACCTGAAAGCAGCACACACAGGGTTAAGATGCCCAACACGTCTCAGGTGTTTACAGGTAGACGTGAAGGTGGGCTCTGACTCATCAGGCTAATGAGCCGGCCGATTGTAGAGTAGCTTAAAGAATGAGTGATGAGGGGGTGTGTCTTTAAATGCTTAACCAACCAATCAGCACACATTAGTGTTAGTGTGTTATAAATCAGAACTCGATGCTGCATTTGTGAAAACAAAATGATGCTTTTGTTTAGAAGCAGGTGAAATCTTCATCTACATGTCAGGATTCACAGGAAGTGGAATGGCTCGTGTGGTGCTCACCCATCCAGTGTCCCCCGGTCAAAAGATTCTGCAAAGAAGTATTCGCCCTTCGGCTCGGGAGCTTTGTAGGTCACCTGCAGTGGAGAAATAAAAGGAACCTGCACATGATGATGGTTTAACTGACAGACATTTGTTTCATTCTTCCTCCTCTCTCTCCTTCTCTCTCTTCAGAGCGAGCTGAAGAAATATTTCAGGTGTGTCCTCCTTCACTTCACCTGAGCTTCACTCAGGGATCTGAATAACCAGTCGGACTGGAAGTAAAGCAGATATGAGCATAGCTCTGCAAATGAGTTCATCAGAAGCTTTCCGTAACTGTGACTGGTTCATTCCTGTGGTCTGCAGAGTGAATTCAGGTCAGCCCACCACTAACAGACCAACGTCCTGATCCGGCTGATTAATGAGTAACACACACTTCCTGGTTCACACATTCAAAACCTCCCAATGAGCCAAAAGAAACGAGCAGAGCAGTTTCTCTCTTCAGTTTTTCAATAAAGTCAACTTTATTCATACAACCAACAACCACAGGACTTCCTCAGTTGAATTACATTAATTAAACAGCGTAACATGAGTCTAATACCGAGTCTGTCTAATACTCTAATGAGGCCGTTCCTGCTTTTTTAAAACCTTTTTGAGGCCTTGGAAAATAAAAATCAGGATCCAGAGAAGATCATCATATTCTTCCTTTGATAAAACAGCGTTTCTCAGTTCATTTAACAGTGCAGTTATGTTGTGTTATTTTTACCTCATTGCTTTATTTAGGTTACTGGGCGATTCCATGTTAGACGAGCTGAATTAAAACCCATTTAGTGCTGTCGCATGGACCCGTTTCTGGTCCTACCATCATCGCAACTCCCCATGTCCCAAACTCCTGATATCTGAACGCCTCAGAGAAAACAGCGTCTCAGATTTCAGTGAGGGCACTGGAATTTTTCACAGCGAGAACTCCAAAATGTAGATACTGTACAACAACATATTAACGACTAACCTCGTGCCGAGGACAGATCGTCTCAGACGTTCTCCAGCAACCCTAAACGTGAACTTGGAGAACTGACCTCTCATCCTCCACCCTCCATGTGCTCTTTGATAACATCCAAAGTTACAGCAGATCTGTAATTTCTATTGTTTAGAAATACTGCAGATCATCTGCAGATGGAGACTAGCTGGCTAGCTTCGTGCCAACTTCTAACTCAGATAAACCTTCACTGTAACAGCTGGGAGAACACGGCTTCTTTTATTGAAGCTGAAGGATTTCGAACTGCTTCGAACTCTCAGTTTAGCCTCAGTTTGAGTTTAGGGACTGATGGAGAAATTGGACCTGGAAATGATTCATGGCTGATTGAGGCTGGTGCCCCCGAGTGCTCAGAGCAACTTTATGAAACTCAATTTCAGACAAAGATATTTTTCCTACCAAATTTAACACCTACAGCAAATTTACAGGAAATAACATTTGAAGAAATCTTTATTTTAATAGTGTCTAATGAACAAAAAGGAGCCAGTTAAGAGTAATTTCCTGCAGCTTTAGAAGCGACTGTCAAAAACCATCCAATCAGCTGCAGTTGTCTTACCTGTGGACTGGGAGGAGTTTTAGGAGCAGGAGGAGCTTCATCTTGCATGTCTTGCTCCAGATCCTCATTCTCATCGCCGGCCAAACCCAGGTCCATCTCATCCTCCACATCTGCATCGTCACCATCTGGACCGTCCTCGACCAGGTCTTCAGCCCAAGAGACGGGGATCAGACTGAGGCAGAGGAGGCCCGCCGCCAGGAGAACAAACAACCCGACCCTCTGATTCATTATCTGCACAGAGACGGAAGAGGAGGGCTTTACTTCCGGCAGGTTCACTCAAACATGTCACACCTGGATCTGTGTAACGAGCAGGGCAGGGCCATAAATCCACATTTTTTATGAAACAATAAAATCCACAATGTGATTTAAATGCCCTAGCCTCAAACATTTGACGGCCTGCAGATATCGCCTGTTTTTTTAAAATTTATTTTTATTTGGAGAAGCAAGTATTACAGACAATATCTTCTGTGTACAATTCAATTTCCACATCACAGTTGTGAGGAAAAATCAGCTGCTAATCCAGGTTTAAGTAGAACAACACATGAGTGAAGAGGGGTAACTCCCATTCTTATAGTGTCAGGCGAAAACACAGTCAACTGTGTATGTTTGCCAGAATCAAAACAGGGATACATTATATAAATGAGAGTATTTTCATGTGACAGACATTTATTCCACTGGGATCTCCTCTGTTTTTATTTCAGTTACCTCCAACGTTTCCTCACACTTTAGTTTAATTAACCAAACTAACCAAATTCTGAGACGGGTTTGACGTTTTCCTTCTTTTAGTTTTAGTTTTATTTATAAGTTTTTGTTGATTTATTTTACAATTTTGTGCTGGAGCTTTTAGATAACTACACTAATTTATTCATTACTATGATGTTTTTTTTTTTAAAATTGTGTGTTTTGTGGTTTCTAATCGAGAAAAACTCTTTAGGTCGAATCCTGACATTTTAAATGTGCTGTATAAATAAAAGACATGACGGCGTGGTTTCTGGGAACGATGTATTAAAAAAAAAAGAAAAAAAAAAGAAAAGAAAAATCGTCACAGAAAAGCGAAGCTGCAGTTCTGTTTGTGGATTAACTCCGATCTGAACGATGCAAACTAACCAACCAAAGCAGCAGACGGAAAACAGCCATGTTTCTATGAGGTAAGATTCCCGTTTTTGGGAATGGAGTCTGGTGGAGAGCCCAGCTTTTCTTTAGGGCCGTGTAAAGCAGAGCTTTCCTTTCATGCTGAGCGTTTAAAATGCCGGCACCCTGGAGCTGTGACGTCAGCTCTGGATGGGTACATTAGTGCGTCGTTGATACCTGTTAAAGTTTGTACAGGAATGTTTGTTAGTTTACCTGTCGGAGACACGCTCTCATGGATGATGTCTCCCAAGTGACACTATTTCAGTTCTGTTAGCTAACGAGTGAAGGACAACCGGAGCAGCTACGTTGGCTCCTATTGTTTTTATATCAGCGTTCATTCAGAACAGTAAACCTCTGTATGAACTGAATCAGCTGTAAACTTTTCAGCTGTTTTGGACAGAAAATTTTTTTGATTTAATTTGAAGCCTTATTTGAACTTTTGGATAGAGGCCATTTTTATTTATTTGCATTATATTTTTATTTAAAAATAAAATTGCATTCACTTTAATATGCATTGTTCATTTAATATTCATTGTGATGGTCACAATGTTCATACATTGGATTAGTTTCAAACTCTTATTTTTATGGGTTATTATTTTAATTGTGAAAAGCGACAACAAGGTGATGTTAACAGGTGGGCAGGCTTGAACAGGTGAGGGAAGGCTGTAATGATTGTTGACTAATCGATAAAATAATTGACAGATTATTTGACTACCAAAATAATCTTTAGTTCCAGCCCTACTTTGCTCCTTGTTGGATGGAAGGTAAAGCAGTGAAAATGTTCCAGGATAACATCCACTTAAACCCATACTGATTCCTATGTGCAAAATCTTGTTGGAGGCGTGGCTTAGTGACATCTGCTGCAAGTAGCACACTGACTGTGGCTCAGAGTCTCCAACAACACCACAAAGAAAGTGAACTACCCACAGGTGAGTGAAAGTTTATCCAAAGCAAAACTTTTTTTTACTGTAAAAAGCAGGAAGAAAAATGGTCAATTAAATACTGATCAGTCAGAGAAGACCTCTCTCTTATGTCACATGTCAATAATACTGACATATCATGTGTCCCCACTGAGGTAAAAAGATTTTTTGGCCGTATTAACAAGCAGGTGCCGCTCTTCTTCTTCCCCACTTTCATAAAGACAGTTGTGTTGTGATGCTGTCACTGACACGCAAATTATCAGTTGGTCTGAGCAACCAAACCATGGCCCGGGTTCCTAAACCATGGCACAAAGTCAGCTGTATGCACAGGTGTGTTCCCTCCTCCATTAGTAGATCGGTAACCTGTGTTTCATCTATTGCCATGGTGACCAACCAATCACCCACAGGACGTGCCACCTCAGCTCCTTTAACCCTAATGAGATTACACCCTGTGGGATTACAGCAGCACAAGCAGCCGGAGCTCGCTCTGACACACACACACACACACACAGGACAGACGCGTAACAAACACATACACACACCTGTGGGTTTATGGGTTATTTAACACAAGATGGTCCAACAGGTTCATCCACAGCTGATAATTGACTTCCTGTGAGCACTCACAGTGCAACAGTGTCGTGATGATACAAAACGATATTACAGCTGCTGCGTTCAGGTACCGTCAGAAAAATGTCCAAAAGGCTCCTGCACCATTAAACAGAGATCAAGGCTTTTTAAGATGCCAGTGAATAAAAATTAAATGAAGCATTATATCAGGGCTCGGCAAACTCGACTACTCCCTGGGTTTACAGCTGTCCTCACAGAGAAGCACTTCTTTATCACTAATGACCGTAAACACTGAAATTATTTGTTTAAAATCAGTACAACTGATGGTTCATCCAGGTCGGGCCGCGGGGGCAGCAGTCTCAGGCCCTGTTTACACAACACTGTTTCCACTGGAAACTGTGTCGTTTTGATGCGTTTCAGCCTTCTGTTTAAACGGTAGCATTCGGTGATACGTGAAACGATGAAAACGATGTAGTTCCCATGCCAGGCCACAAGTTGGCGTTGTTTTTTTATTTGCAAAGCTCGCATGCGTGGAGGGACACAGTAGGAAGTGCGGCAAATTGTTCATTATGCACAAAATGGCCAATGTGAGAGGTTTTGTGTGGACTGACAATGAGGTTGGATCGCTGCTGCACACAACGCTGAATTACCAAACGGCAAGAACACAAGAAAAGCACAAGAAGCACTCGTGAATTTGCGAGTACTGTTTATTTGCGCATGCGCAGAAAACTGTGGCGGTCGCAACCATAGTGTGCATGTGCGAGTCACCCGTTTTCAAATCACCCCGTTTCCGAAACATCGTTTTCACTCCGTTGTCGTGTAAATGGAAGGCCGAAACGCATCAAAACGACGCCGTTTTCATTTTGAAACGGTGTCGTGTAAACGGGGCCTCAGATTGGTGACTAACTCGTTGTTTAATAGCTAGAAAAATTTTTTAGGAGCTAGATGTAACAGCTGATCATGTTCATTGTTAATCGACTAATGTTTTAGATGTTTGTGAACTGTGCAGTACATTGCACTGTGGATATCGCTGCAAACACACATTAGTTGGCAGAGCAGCAGCTTTGATTTACTTCACACTAGTCTCCACTAGGGTTGTGCGATATTGACAAAAAAATGATCTTGATATTTCTGTAATTCTGTTGATAATGGTAATAAATTATATTTTGCATTATTTAAAAATGGAGCCAATCTCAGCGTCACCATGGACAGGTCCATCTCATTCACACACAGGGGCAATTTACAGAGTGACCAATCAACCCATCATGCATGTCTTTGGACTGTGGGAGTTTCACATTCCAGTTTATTCTGGCAAAGCCGACATACGGCTGCAGAACGGTACTGGTTAGAATGGCTGTCATCCGTTTACCCCACCGACTCATTTACAGCTTCCATCCACTGAGAGCAAGAGAGGGCAGTGCAGCAGTGTATAGGAGTGCAGCCCCGGTAACATCTTTGAACCAGTAACTGCTGCTGTACAACAACAACAGAGTAAGGCCAGCCAGGTTTAAACATCTACATGGCTCATCACACACATCCCTGGTCTCAGGAGACACCTCCACCTCACCGCCCTCCTCCTCCAGCTCTTCTGAGGGGACACAGAGGTGTTCAAAGCCAGCTGAGAGATGCAATCTCTCCAACGTGTCCCAGGTCAGGACACAGTGGGGTTGCCTCCCAGAGGACATGACTGGATCGCCTCAGTCAGGAAGCCCCCTGGTCAGATGAACTGCTCACCTGGTTGATGTGGGGGAGTATCAGCTCTACTCTTTGCCCCTCCCAAATGATGGAGTTTAAATAAATGTAAATACAGAAGGTTGACCTCCAGAAACAAAAGACAGATTTGACTCTGCTAGAAAAACTCTTAAAATATAAAGCAAAAAATAAAGTTGTGAGTTTTTGGACAAAGATGGACCTGCAGCAGAATGATGAAGGAAAAGGATTCCACATCATCCACATGTTAGAGGCAAAATGGCAAAAAGTATCCTTGTGTAAAACTGAACTTCACTGTGTTTCTGGAGTCAAACCTATTCCAGCAGATTCACTGCCAGTTTTCAAACCATCACCCTTTCCGATGCTGAATAAAGACATGCTGAGAAATTAAAAGGTGATCCTAATCACTGATTACTTCGCTCTATGAGCATGGACCAGCAGAAAAACTGGTCCCATCTTACTGCACAGAAAGTGCAATAAAAGTGGATCCTGAAATTAAGCATGTCTCACTCAGCAGACTGCCAGCTAATCAGATTAGCATCCAAGCAGATTAGCATGCCCTGCTAACAAGCACTAGCTGTTAGCTTAGCATCAATCCCATTTGTGGCACCTGAAGGCGCTGCAGTGAAAACTTCCACCAAGCTTGTCTGTCATTCAGTTATGGTTAAAATGTTGTTGTTTCCGTGCACAGGAGGGAACGAATCAAACACATCGGCTTCAGTTGTCGGCCCATCCATTTTTCTTTGCTCATGGGTGAGAGGCGGGGTACACCCTGGACAGGTTGCCAGCCTGTTGCAGGGCTAACACAGAGACGGACACCCATTCGCAATTTAGAATCACCAATTAACCATCCCACTAACTGCATGGCTTTGGACTGTAAAGTACCCGAGAGACTGTCCAGGCCAAGATGGATTCAAACACAGGACCTTCTTGCTGTGAGGCAACAGTGCCAACCACCGTGCTGCCCCAGTTATCGGTTAAACTCGTCAAAGAAGTCCAGGCAGTTGCTGCTTCTCTAACAGTTGTAAACTGTGGACATGTAGACAGTTTTCCAAAATCAAGGACAAAAATGTGAATTTAACCCTCTTGTTTCTGTACAAACAGGTTGAACTTCACTGATGAGCTCAAATGTCCACACTGCAGTTTTCCAGCTGCCTGTGAGGAGTAATTAGCTTTAAGGTGGCCTCTGACTGCCTGATAAAACAGTTGACGGTCTTAATCAGCTGAGTGAGACCAGCTGAAGTGGCTGTTATCCACCAAGACTGAAGGCTGCAGTCAGTCACTTAATCTGAGCTGAAGGACATCTGCTGATCCTCACACCCACCAACTCCTATTCTTCTAGCTGACACAGACAAGTGTGTTCCAGTTAGATGGGCAGGTGTTCACAGTTTCAGATAAAGTGTATATTTGAGTAACTACTCTAAATACTCAGTTTATCAGTTTTTTTCTATTCTTGGGTCTCTATGATGACATAAAGAGGTGAAATCCCCATTGAAGCGAGGTCCAGTATAAGATAAATGAAGATGACTGAACTGAATCATGCAAAGTTGCTGTACCAGAATAAAAAGGTGGAGGTCAGACTGCTGCAGGTGTTCATGTTGTGTACAGTTAAATAAGCAGAATGTTTCAGTTAAACCGTAACCAAACAGGATGGAGGTTAGCATTTAGACTCAATGACCCTGAAACATCGGGAAAAAGGACAAACACCCAGTTTAAGCTTGAGCCCTATAAAAATACTCTGAAGTAAAATGAATCCCATCATTGCTGTTTCTAAGTTTAAAGGTGGTCAGGTTGTTTCGGTTTGTTTTTAATTTATCCTCATGATTTTTTTCCTGTGGAGGATAAGTGTATTTGTTATTTTAATCCAGTAATGAGTCACTGTGTGTAATCCCCGGTATTTCCTCCAACCTGCTGCTCTGGCTGATTTTTTCATTCACCGTGTAAGCAAGAACATATTTTTCTACCTTTAATATGTGATATTCATTATTTTAGATGTAACTACAGTGTAAATTACAGCCATTACCTTGGCCTCCAGTAGGACTGCAACTATCGATTATTTTAGCAATCGATTATTCTATCAGTTATTTCATCAATTACTCGAGTAATCGGATAAGAAATACTTTTTACGTGTTAACCAATCATCTGCATATCTTAACTTCGTTACTGCAGTTTTTGTGAAACAAACAGGGTGGATGGAGCAGCTACAAAGTTCTCTTTTCATCACTTGCTGTGCAGGTGGTTGTTGAAGGACCTCCAGCTGTTTTCCAGTAAAGGTTTAATGGTGGTTACGGTGGGGGGGACGCTACAAAAACATTTACTTTTGCTCCATCTGAGCTCACTATAGCGGCTCCGCCCCTTTGCGCAGACAGACTGCACATGAAAGACGACTGCTGCTGTTGTGTTATCAGTGTTTTTATTGAAAAACAGGGGGCTGCCAGAGCGTAATTTGGTAATGGTTTGTATTCACAAGCATTCTCCTAAATACGTTTCTACTGCAGGTCTATATTTAGTCACTAACCAAGGATTCAAGTATAAAAAAATATTTTGACGGGGAAGGGGTCCTTCCGGTCCCGGACGATCGCTAGTGCTAATAGCGGCGCTCGCTAGCAATATGTCTGGTTATAGCGATCCTTTCTGGGAGCTGAAGTAAAGAAAAAAATAAACAGCTGAAATTCTCAGCACAGCGAGCACAACACTCAAACACGGCAGAGAGCAGTGGAGGCGTGGAGGGTACTGACAGGGACGAGAAAGAGAGCAGATTTCTCCCATATTGGCTTCTCTTCATTGGCTCGCTGTTAAATCTAGAGTAGAATTTAAGATCCTACTCCACACATACAAAGTCTTAAATATCAGGCCCCATCTTATCTCAAAGACCTCATAGTACCGTATCACCACAATAGAGCACTTCGCTCTCAGACTGCTGGCTTACTTGTCGATCTTCATTCACCTATTTTTACTCTTTTTATACCCCACTCTGCATTTAATCATTAGTTATTAATCTCTGGCTCTCTTCCACAGTGTGTCTTTTGTCATGTCTCTCTCCCCTCACCACCAACCGGTCACAGTAGATGACTGCCCCTCCCTAAGCCTGGTTCTGCTGGAAGTTGCTTCCTGTTTAAAGGGAGTTTTTCCTTCCCACTGCCACCAAGTGCTTGCTCATAGGGGGGTCGTTTTGACTGTTGGATTTTCTCTCTAATTATTAGGGTCTTTAATTTAGGATATTATGTAGGGTCTTTATCTTACAAAATAAAGCTCCTTGATGGAATGATGGTTGTGATTTGGCGCTATATTTAAAAAAACAAAAAAACCCTGAATTGAAACGTGTTTGTGCTCAAAGATCGATAAACTTCTACAGACTTTATTTTACGACCCGAGAACTGGCCCCTGCTGGTAATTATAAGTAACGCAGGTTTCAGGCCTAACTTCCCACACTTTGATCCCACACCTGGATGCTACACCTGTGTTTACATACAGCCTGTGATCAGTTCATTTCCGTCCACCTTACCGTCGTTAGTCTGATAACCACGACCACAGGAGTTCCTGAACATGCAGTGCCTACCTGTGTTGACACAAACACACCTGTGACAGTGGACAGGTGTGTGAAGCTTCAGGTTCTGCTGACAGTCATTCACAGCGGACTGAGTCTGCATCGGATCCTAAACCTCCTCAGAGAGTCCAAACACACCACCCTCCTCCTCCACTCTCTGGTCCCTGCTTAGCCTCGTGTTAGCATAGCCGCTTACGAAACAACTGACTTTGAATGAAGCAGTCGGACCAGCTTTAGCTTCACTGTGGGGAAACCCCAGTTTCAATTCACGTAAATCAAATCAGATCATATCACCAGGAAAGCCCTGGGTTTAAGCTGCGTTTATTATTAGGTGCTGACGCCGCAGCGGCTAACGGCTAGCTGGATTCACCTGCGGTTAATTAGCCCTCAGCCCGGCGCTAACCGCCCGCGGAAACACGAAGCGTCGATTTAACGGCTAAAATCCGCCAGCATGTAAATAACCGCAGCCCGGGCGCAGTGAAAGCACCGTCACCTGTCGGTCGACAGTGCTATCCGTCTGAGATGCCCTTAAAAGCGCTCATTTATCGGAGTCTTTACTCACCTCAAGCTCACCCGTGTGCCGCCTGGGATCTACTGAAGAAGGTCACGTGGGGTCCTGGAGGGCACTAACCGCTTTCTCCCGATGCCGATTGGTTACCGAGCGCCCAAGTTTGACGTTTCCTGTCAACTGTCAGGAGCTAATTGGTCGAAGGAGAATCTCGCTCGACCCGCCCCTTCCAGGAGCTGCACCTCGTGGACAGCGGTGATTGGTCGAGCTGTCAGGGGAAGTGTGCGCTGGTTGCCTGTGGTGGGTCTTATGAAAAGATTTGAGAATGCGGCCTGAGATTGAAGCAGATTTTTGAAAATTCATAAACTGATCTCTTCTTATTATTATATTATATTATTAGAGGAATGAAGACTACGAAGGACTATTAGGGCCACATTGAGGAAAAAAATAAATTGTGTATTTTGAGAATAAAGTCAAAATTTCGAGAAAAAAGTCAAAATGCCATTTTGAGAAAAAAGTTGAAATACTATTTTGAGATTAAAGTTGTCATTTCAAGTCAAACAACTGCTACAACTGCTATACCTCTACAAAATGCATTAGGTAGACGAACCAACTTGATCAGCTGATTCTACATATCCCCTCTGTAATGCACGAAGGTGCAACCACCGATATCTTTGCATCTGTCCATTGCAAGTTTGTGTGTTTTTCCATCTGAGGAGATGCCGCTTTCTGCACTGTCTCTTTAACGTCCTCATGCTTATCGTGTTTGTGTACTAAATGAGAAATAATTTCCATGTTACTAAAACCGATTCTAAAGTATAGTTTCACTAGCTCATAACACAAGACATTTTGGAGAAGGCATAGCAGACGTGGCATCGTAGTCGTTTGACTTGAAATGACAACTTCAATCTCAAAATAGTATTTCGACTTTTTTCTCTAAATTTTGACTTTATTCTCAAAATGCAGAATCTATTTATTTTCTCTCAATGTGGCCCTAATACTCCTTCATAGAAGACAGCCTGTATTTCACACATTTGTTTTATGGGCAAAAAAACGTCTTCTGAATTGTAAAGCAATTTATGAAATTTTATTTCTACATACAAACGTGAGTTGAAATTTAAAAAAATGTCAATATGCATCTGTGTGTGAATTTGAACATTCTGGGTCACATCGTTCTAGAGTTGTGGTCAAAGTTAACGTTTTTGTGGAACAGACGCCACCACCAAGGCTGTGACACTCGACTTTTTCTTCAAAATAGCTGAAACAGGACAGAAAAATGGCCACGCTCATTGGTGGACAACCAGCTGTGCATGTGTGTTTTGTTTACCTGGAAAAGCAGAATTTAAACGTATATGTGATGAGGCACACAGACAGAGCTTTGATTAAGTTAACTGAGCCAGTTCAGCTTCTTTGTTTTGATGCTGATGAGACAGCAGCAGGACAAGCATCAACCTCCAGGTCTGAAAAATCCGTCCAGCTCTGCAGTCCAGCAGAGGCAGCAGTGAGTCAGTCCTCATAGACTCCCATGTTAAAAATTTCCAGCAGAAATACGTATCAGTACGTATACGTATGTATACGTATTCTGTATCAATTCACAGCTGATACAGAAACTGCTTTGGTCTCTGAGACTAATTTCCCCAATCATAACAGCTGTGTGTGTGTGTGTGTGGGGGGGTATAACTCACCTGTTTAATGTTTGCATTATTATGGGCGTGGGCTCTCTGACTGACAGGTGGATGGTGACACAGGCGGCTGTAGCTGCTAGCTGACTAATAGGCTTCACCTTAGCTAACTGGAGTCCCTGAACTGGACCTCTGGACGTGTTTGTGCTGTTGGAGCCTTTTGGAGCATTTTTAAATGTAGTTATCTGATCAATAATATGACTGCTGTGGCTTCATTGGACTAACAGATCGCCTTCGGCGCTCCAGAGTGGGTGGGAGAAATTTTGGGATTTTATTTGAATGTTACTGATCACTGATTAGCAGTAGCTTGTTGACTGTAACACATCCTAAGGCAGAGGCTATGACTACTGATGGGCAGATGAAGCTTTTGTGAAGCATTGAACTACTTGTGCCAGTTGTTTCAAGAATGGGTTCATTACTCCAAGCTTCAATTACAGCACCCTCTCCTGGAAAAGTGCAATGCTTTAATTACCCACGAGCACGCACACCTCAGTGCATCTTTGCATTCTTTGAGGTGCACAGATTATGACCGAATATCATGATCTCATGTTCTATTTACAAATAAAGACTGATGAATGTGTGTGTTGTGTTATTAAGGAGAGAAAGCATGGCATAAATTGTGTAACTATGGCAGGGGGTGATTTTGTGGGAAGGGGAACACTCGAAGAGTTTTATTGAAGTACATTATTTATGCAGCTGTTTTTGGATTGAACTGAGTTTTTTTGTTTGTTTTTTTCTGCTCATAACAAGGGTGTCCTGCTAGTCTTGAAGAAGGACCTTCTGTGTATTAGGTGAATGTGTGACAGTATGAAGCCACCAATAGTGATACTTTATCATAGCGGTAAATGTTCTGATGCTTGACTCAGAGCACAGCTATAAGAATCATGTGAAGATCCCATGATTCTCCATGTGACTGCCACACTACAGGCTGCTGTTATCCTTTTAAACCAGAGCGCTGCTTTTAAGCTCAGTTCACTTCCAAAGCTGACGAATAAAGGCACAGATTGAGCTGCTGAACTCTGAATTATGACTTTTAAAGTGATCAGAATGAAATGAGTTCAGTTTTTCACAGACTCCTGCACTTCTTGTCATGTGACTTTTTTCAGGTGGAAGTGGAATTTATCTCACTTTCAACTGTCCACCTCCAGTGTGATGAACTGGCAGAAGCCAGTGAGTGATGAAATCTGAAGTTTCACCATCTCAACCCCCCCCCCCAAAAAACAACCTCCTTTTAGACTCTTTCTTTAAAGCACACCTGTTATAAATCCAGTTATGAGTTAGGTGAATGAAACCAGACCCTGCATTGCTTAAATACATACCTCAAGTGATACAACTGACATTTGGATCAACCAGTGCAATTCATTTATTTCATTCATAGAATAATTTCTAACTATTCTGTAGTATTAAACTATTAAAATGCGGTGAAGTACTTTATTTTCACTCTTTTCCAATGTCCAAAGTGCAAAAGTAAGTAGAATAAATCTTTTCTGCTTTTTCACATTTTACGTCATTATGGCACTTCTGCTTGATACACAATTGTGTCTATTTGGCCTGTTGTTGCATTAACCCAACAGTGCAGAGTTTTCTTTGATGTTGGAGAGTTCTGATGGCAACGGCTCTGCTGATGACTGCTAACCTGAGGCTGAGGATAAGGAGAAGTTATTCTTTATACCATCAATCAGTTCATTAAAGAGCAGAACCGCAGTAAGACAGTCCACGTTGATGATGATAACGAGGAGTTACAGTTTGTGCTTCACATTCTGGTCTGTGAATCTTTAGTTCTTCACCTTTATAAATAATGGTGTGCCACAAGGCTTTGTATGAGGACATTTGTTCTTTTTGATTGAACCTCATTGGAAAATATCTATTTATATGCAGATGATACTCAGATTTATGTTCCTAATTAATCCTATGGTTTCCTCCCCTAACTCAAGCCTGCTGGTATAAACCTACAACTTTCAATGACAAACATCCACCTTGAGAAGCCAGAAGGTCTCAGAGACTCTCCTGGAAATGGACTTTTTTAAAATATATTTTTATATACTAGAGAACTGGAAAGCATGCCTACTTACCTACTATATAAATAGAAGTGATGACTTGTATAAGTGGACGGAGGTTCTGCTCTTCATATCAACTTGCATTACTTGCATGAAGCCAGTCACATTGAAAACCCATGAATAAAAAACAGTGGGACGGGGAGGAGTACTGATTGGTGGAACCAAATTACAGAAATATATTTTCAGAATTTACCATGAAGTCAGTTTCCATTGGATCCTTTTTCCCCCCTGTCTCTATCTAGAAGTCAAGTTTCAACTCAGCACCATTTCTGACTGTCATGTATTCAGGAGAATCCCAGCTGATGGCTTTTTGTGATGCAGCATGAAGTGAATTTTTCTAATGTGGATTCATATTATGGATTCAATGTGGATTAATGTAGAGCCATTAATCTAGCCTGAAACTGACAGAAAAATGAGTAAATGTGAATTAGTCAGGAACCTCTTGGTTCAGATTTCATTTCTAAATGTCTTATTCTTGCACCTCTATGTCCAAAGATGTAGAAGGAGACCATCATTAAATCAGGCATGATTTCATTTCAATGGGAACAGTCCCAGAACTTTATGATTGCACCTTTTACAGATTTCTAAGGCATCTAAAACTGAACAAACATTGTGGTGGGTGGAATCTGTCTTACAGGAGATGCTGAAGTTAAAAGACACGAGAAAACCATTTAAATTTCTGTCTTTATTACAATTCACAGATTGGATAGAAGTTTAAGCTCATTTAAATAGAGTTTATCTAAAGGATACAAAAGACACATACAAGATGATAGCAATGCATTCCAGTGCATCTTTCAAAGAAAATAAAAAGATAAAATCTTGGGCTATTTCCTGAAGCTAGAGTTAATTTAGCCTCACTAATTTTCACATCTGAAAATCTGAACTAGCGACAGTTTGGAGACAAAAGAGTCGCATGTTAATGGATGAAAGTGTAGATAAACTGTTCCCCTGGTTAATTTACCTCCTTTACCTTTTACCGTTTCTGTGAATGGACACCTGGTTTACTGTGAACAGATGACAGACATCACAGATGTCCTGTATTCAGTCACTGCAAACTTGTACTGTACTGTATGAGCAGCTAGAATCCTCTATTGGACAGAACGGGACACCATTCCTCTCCCAAAGCTGCTCTCCTCAGTTCCAGATGTTTATTGACTGTTTAAAGCAGAGGGGATGCTGCACAGTGGGAAACATGGCCCTGTCCTAACCTTCAGAGACGTGCTGCTGCCATCAAATTCAAAATGAGCTCCAGTTTTTCTTAATTTGATGTGTTGCTATGTTTTGCTGTAGTTTCAGCCCGCTGTTGCTGTGTGTATCTGAGGACACTTTAGTATGTTAATCATGGATTTAAACTAGAATCAATGTATTTTTTATTATGAGCTACTGCACTGACAGTAAAGCCCAGCTCACTGCCACAGGTATTGAAAACCGCCCAGTTTAACCACAGCTTGACGGGCATCAAAGCAGCAATCTTCCAGCGATGCTCACGCATCATAAAATGGTTCAAAGCTCCCTGAAGTGCAGAATTAGCAGGCAAAAATAAATTAAAACAACATTATATGTGACTCTGATGAGTTACATCACTTTAAGTCAGCTGTTTAGGGAACAGATTCAAACCAGGGGAACAATTTATCAGAATCGTCTCTCCTCTGAGACGAAGCCGCCGCCGCTCGCTGCCAGACAGGCGCCGGAGGACGACGGCGTCTGCTCAGAAAGACTGAAAATCAACCTGTGGAAGAAACAGGAAGAAGGAAAAGACTCCGAAAAGTGCTTCTGAGGTACAACAGAGTACCCCAGAGTACTGTGGAGTACCTCAGAGTACTGAAAAATACCCCAGAGTACTTCAGAGCACTGTGGAATATTTTAGAGTACTGCAGAGTATTTCAGAGTAATCAGAAAACTGCAGAGGATTCACAGAGTACTGCAGAGTAATCAGAGTACTGCACAGTAGTTGGAGTACTGCAGAGTAATCAGAGTACTGCACAGTAATCAGATTACAGCAGTCAGGACACAGAGCGGTCAGTCTAAAGGCTTCGGGTAACTTAAAGACTTCGTTAGGAGCAGAAACTCTGCTGGCTTCATCAGTAGTTTGAAGTCACGAGAACATGAAGAAGGTCCGAGGCTGCAGCAAAGGATTCTGGGTATTTGTGGACGCTACATGTTGGGAGGCGGGGCCTGTTTGAAGTGACTCTGCTCTTCGTTAAGGCAAATCGACGGAGGGGAAATACCTGCCGCCTCAGCAGCAGCCGCAGACACACATCACCACACGCAGCAAGTGGACACACATACACGGGTACTGTAGGCGGGGCAGAAAGGTCCGGGTCTGCAGACAGGAAGTCTCAAAGCAGCAGATCGATCATCAGAGGTGGCTCACCGCTCTCGCTGCAGCCTCCGTGATTACCAGTGTTTCAACATTGAGCTTACTGTATATACACATAAATACAGGATGAGGAGTAATTACATTGTTCCTCTGTGTGGAGACAGGTGAGCCCCCCTGCCCGTGTGTTTCAGTCTCTGATCTGTTCAGTCCTGCAGCACTGAGGTCCTGCCAGACGGCGGTGCTGTGGCGCCGCGGTAGGGATCTGGTGAGCGGGGCTAGAGGCAGGACGGTGGCCGAGGAGCCTCCTGTCAGCTCGGCTGAATGCTGCTGAGGTATCTCAGAGGGAGCGGAGCTTCACTCAGCTTTCTTTATGAAGATCTGAGAGAGAAGAGACGGCAGGTGTCAGTCACTCATGTTCTAAAATAATGAGAACAATCCCACCTGACCTCCTCAGAATCAGCTGATTTTCCTGTTCATTAACATTATTGTTATTGCCGAGAGGGGCAGGTCCAAATCTGCTGCTTTTAAAATAATTTTTCCAGCAGAAGTACAGCAGATCCACATGAATCTCTCAGGACATTTAAGCTCTGTTAGAAACGGTAACCAAACCCAGTCTCAGACTAACAACCTAAAGACTGGTTTTCGTTCAGTATGACGTTGTGAGCATCAGTGTGTCCCTGGATATTTGTTTCTGATTGTTCAATTTAAAAAGTGCATTCTGGGTAACCTTTGAAGGCTCATATGAGCATGTGGGATGGGTGGCTACTCAGAACAGGTCAGAGCAGATGAAAGGTCTCCTTCTGACCTACATTTGATACCAGCTCTGATTCCTTCTGAGTCTAAATCATTTTCTAATAATCACCGGTGTTTATGTGTATAACAGTTCATAGCTATCCCATCGATCAAACAGCCTTACTCTCTGGAGAAGGGTCTGTAGCACCGATGCAACCCTGTGTCATATTAAACAGTTTCTAATGATGAGGCCAGTGTGTGGCAGTAAACTCAGGCTGCTCTAAACACACTTTATCACAGTTTTCTCTACTCTTTGATATGTGTGATATCACAATTAGGGGATAACTCAGAAGTCCCACACAAGTCTTTTCAAACCAGTCACAAGAAATTATTCTAAAAGCGGGAGGGGCTAACAGCTGATTTCAGACAGAGGATGAACTGAGGGTCTGTATGAGATAAATAAGGCTTATTTTGAACTGTGGATAATGCAAAACAGCATCTTTTAGTCTAGAAAAGCCAAACCAGAAGATTTAAACTGCAGCAGGGTTCAGCTCCATCACAGCTATACACAGCTTCCACATGTGGCCCTGCATCTAGAAATTCAATCATGGAAATCTTCAGGCATGTCTGCAGCAAAAAGGTGAGCGGCTGCATGGATTAAAGCAGTTTTTATTTTCAGCCACGCTCTAATTATCGTTCCATCTGGAGACTCACAGGTTGCGTTCCTCGTGTATCAGACGCATTAGTGCAGGAACGCTTTCAGTAGTATTTATAGTGTTGTCATTCTTCTCTAATCTCCTATAAGACCTGGCAACAGTCAGCCTAATAATCAAATTTACTGCAGTCTGTCACTTCCTGTAGCTCCTGTAACTGCATTTGGGCACAATGCTGTTTCCTGAACTATCATTACAAAGAAACAAAATCAAATAAATCAAATAAACATTTTCTCATGAACCTGGCAGAAAACCTGCAGGAGCACCTTACGTGCAGTGTTGTGGCCGAAGCAGGTCATTTCACTGGGTTTGAGAAGCAAAGGTTAGATAGACTCACAGCAGATATAGAGGTCACTTCTGTTGGGGGAAACAGTCTGGTGGACAGAATCTGTGGGTTTCACATCCACTGACCTCAGTGGGACCAACCTTCAGTCCAGCAGTTTTATTATTTTTGAGCCTTCGTCAGTGTAAACAGACTCACACTACCTGGACTGCAGCCAGCCAGCAGGGGGCGATTGTGCTCCATCACTGTCACATGCAGCGTGGTAGTATGAATATAAGCATATGGCACTGTCAGAAAAAGCACAGCTTGAATGTAGAGTGTACTGATAAGTATATATTCATAGTGCCAACCTTTACACATGCTGTACCTGTGAATGAACCTGTGTGCCATTTGTGCAATGAAACTGTCACTGCATAATCTGAGGCGTCACCACAACACAAAGGATGCCAGGAATTATTAACTGAACTTCAACTGAACCAGAGGGCAGCAGGTGCGTCTCTGCAGGCTGCCTGGTACTCGGAGCACAACGAGCCGTTTACTCATGCTGAGGTTATTTAGGAGCGTGTGGTGGCTGTTCTGGACAAACTTGCCACTGACAGATTTACAGACAGTATAACTGCGTCTGTTGTTTGCAGTGTCCATGTTTTTGTGAAGGATGGCCAGCGACTTTTAATTGATGAAGTCAGATACCCATCACTGGCTGTTGATGAGTACACATCTTAAAGAGGTTATGGACAGAAAATAATTAACTTCATCAGGAGGAATTCAAGCACACAGTACCGTTACAGGTGGCTGTGTGGCAGGCAGGAAGGAGGACCCCAACGCAGGATACGCCAGACAGAGGTAAGATATAAACTCAGCTTTATTTGGCAGAGCTAACAAAAGGCAGGAGTGGGCAGGACCAGTGACAAAGAACACAAAACTTAAACTCCACTAGAGCTCCAGAAAACAGGGAAAACTACAGAGGCACATAGCATGAGAAACGAAGACAACGACGCAACAACAGGCACTGAAAACACTGGACTTAAATACACAGGAGGACTGATGAGGGAAGAGGAAACAGGTGGGAACACAGGTGACGCTGATTACCAAGACGAGACCAGGGAAAACAAAACTGAACACAACAGACAGAGACCAGACGACTATCAAAATAAAACAGGAAGACAGAAGGGGGAAACAAAGACACAGACCAGACACAGAATACAGGGAGAACACCAGGAACTAGAAATAACAATTAAACCCCACAACCAAAAGAAACCTAGAACAGAACAGGCAAAATGAAGCAAAACGAAACACACAGGGTCAAAAGGACCCTGGCCCAAGACAGGCTGTGGCTCAGGAGGCAGAACAGGCCGTCTACAATTGGGAAGGGTGGTGGTTCGATCCCTGGCTGCTCCAGCAAAAATATTCTCGGACATGATATTGAACCCTGAGCTGCTTCTGATGCGTTCATTGAAGTGTGAATGTGATAGAAAGCATGTAGATGCTTGTGGCAAGATGCTGTATGAAATGTACTTGAGTAAAAAAGCTCTATATAAGAACCGATCTGAAAGCTTGACCACTCTTTGGTATGTATGGCACACTGAAGACATGGATGTGCTCACCATGTTTGGATCATCATGCACCCATGAAGCTGAGATCTTAAAAATGGGAGAGAGGAAGTGACGGTCAAACCGGCTGCACAGCTGTCACCATTAGTGAGCAGTGAAACGATGAAAGAAATGAGAGCAACGAGTTTATCGTCAGTACTGACTGAAGACTTTTTCTTTCTCACGGGCTATTTTTGAGTTCAGTTATATTCTAGGGTGGATGCAAAGCTCGGGGGGGGGGCAGATGTGGCCCATGGGCCACCAGTTGACATTTACTGGACTAAAGTAAAGCATGTTGAAGGAAGAAGTAGGGGTCCGAATGCTTTCCAAGGATGTTGTCAATATTCAGTAATTCTGGATAAATGTCTCCACAGAACAGCATCTGTTGGTTGGTTTAACTCCGAGCCCTTCTTACCTCGCTGAGGATCACCCAGACCGGTGAGTCTGTCATCACCGACAGACGCATTGCTTCCAGGGGCCCGAAGCTGGGGTCCACTTCTCCCTCTGCAATCCCGTTCTGGAACGTTCCTGGAAAAGACGAAGATCAACAGGATCAATAACCTGACTAGAAAAGTGATGTCACCTCTGTTTCAGTTACTACGGCAATCACAAAGAGGTTTTTAGGGCAGCATCCACTTTGTGGCAACAGCCAGCACCCTCCAGCAACCACTCTCCGCCAACCGGTCGAGGAACACTCACTTTTCCCGACCGGTCTCTAGACCTGTGTGACTGAGGCCTAAGAAGATTGAAGAAGTTTATTGTCACATGCACCAATTAATAGTGGTTACATGAGCACCTTACACAAAATTACAATAAATAAGCTAAAATAAAAGAATAATAAGCTTATAAATAATAAAACACAATAAATACAGATGAAGGGTAAAGTCAGAATTTAAAGTGCAATTATGAATTAGAATGGTAAGACATTCAGAATATACGTGTTATTATGTAGGATTTGTTATATTGTGTGTAAGATAAAGTTTGTATTCTATTCTAAGACAGGATGACCTAGGGTTGCCACCTTTCACAAATGAAAATAAGGGACCCCCCCACGGCTTCTCAGGACCGTGACCAACAAGGCCCGAGTCGCCTGACTCACATTTTATGTTGTGTTTTTTTGTAAAGGGGCGATCAAGAAAGCAATTAGTCACACATAAAATTAAATATTTTTTTTTAGCAATGAAGACTTTATTGTGAAAGATTGCTGCATATAAAGTGCTGTCAAATAAGGCTACATTACATGCAAATATATAACAAAGTGCAACGAAACACAACTTGCGCACAAGTTATTGCACAGGTAACCTAGTAACAATATACTGTATGATCTACCGCATGACAGCAGCACTAGCACCTAATCTGAGGAGTTTGTGTAGAGTGTGCACTAATGAAGTAAATATGATGAGAACTTAATGTAACTCTTAAAGCTGCAGTGTGCATCTTTTATAAAAATATGTTTTTTCACATATTTGTTAAAACTGTCACCATGTTGTGACCCCACAGTAGCAGCTTTAAAGTGTTGTTGCTGCAGGGACTCTGTCTGTGAACCCTGGGACGTTTTTACCTGAAGAGGAAAAACCCTCAGGAATGAACTAATCATGGAGCTCCTGATTTTATTGCTTCTTTATAAAAATCTGTTGACAAAAACTTGGGACAAACTCGAAGTGGCCACAAATTTATAGTAAATGTTGCTGAAAGCTCCAAGCTTTGAGCCTGACTTTGACTTTTCATTTTCTCTCTTTCATCTTTCTGAGATATTTCATATTTTAAAAAGACTTTTAAAGAGTTTCTCATCAAATCAGAATTATAGACTTTTGTCTTGGGACAAATGATTTTGTGGGTGCTCACATATCATAAAAATCATATAAATCACTAAATAGAAATCATAATATTTTTGCCAAAATCTCTCAGAGATTAACCCCAGTTATGTTTTTATGAATTTTTACACTTAATGTGCAGTGGGATTTGCACTTTTTTGGTGGGACATGATTTTGCCGAAGTCTAGAATCAGGGGTTTCCTGTTCATCTATTGGCATGAGTTGTTCTTTCAATGGCCATATATATGTATACTAATACTGCTGTATATTCAATTACTGATCATTCAGGCTCAACATCCTAAACAATCCATCAAACCACAACAGTGTACTAAAGCACAATAGGAAACTGAACAATAATAACACAATGTTGTGTCCCATCTCAGTGTGCGGAGATGACTGTGGGATGAAGAACTGCACCCTGATGCCTGCTTTGCTGCCCTCTGACCTCTCTGCAGTTTTGCCCTCCTGATCCATGCTGCCTTATATCAGACAGCCCGCCGTGCGCACTCAGCACACTCGCTGACAAATGTTACAGTTCCCACTTTCAGCCGTGGATGTGGTCTTCACACTCACGTCTGTATCTTTGCATACGTTTTCGTTTCGAGTGTCGGGTGTAGTAGCAGACATTTTTAAAAGGCACGGGTGTGTGACGTCTGTCGCTAGGAAACGGTGACAGCAGCGCCAGCGGGCAACACCGGTCCGTGGTAGGCCGGGGGGTCCTGAGAGACTCTATTGGATAAATATTGTTCTAATTAACAAATCAATGTACATGTTATATATAGTTGTATATTGTTAAGGGAGGTGTGATCCGCAGGTATATCTTTTTTATATATGTTATGTTATCTTTGAGAATTGCCGTTTGTTACTGTCATGACAAAAAAAAAAAAAGGCTGGGGGGTCCTAAGAGGATCCCACGACAATTTAGCTGGCCTTAGTATTTCCTGTACTTTATTCTGTGCTTAATTGTTATATTTAGTGTTGATGTGTGTGTGAGACAGAGGTGAGGATTGGAAAATATGGAACAAATTAATTTAATTGCCAAATAAAGGACGATTCCGTATTTTACGGGACGGGTGGCAACCCTAGGATGACCTGAGGGGAGCAGGAACCTCAGCTTTGCTAACCTTAGCTAACCGCAATGTGAAAATAAACCACTCTGGCAGAAACGCAGGTGTAACTCTAAAGTTACCCCATGAGAGGAAACCCTGCTTCGTAGTGCCTTTGCTCTTCCTCGTTTGATTTTTCTGCTGAGCTCTTTCCTGTCTCTTCTCTGGTTTGCTTTAATAAAACTCACTTTTTGTTTTGCTTACTTTGTGTCTCTATTTGTGTCCTCTTTGTAACACACACACGAGCACCTTGATGTACGCGTTAACGGCCTCATTCACATGATCATAAAACGTCTCATCTTTAAAGCAGGTTTAACCTTTAACCTGTTTGGCTTTGTTATTTGTTATTCATTAGTTGATGGAAGTTCAAATAATGAAGGGATTGTTATGCTTTCTATGCAGATTTACAGGGTTATTAGTGGTTATTAAGAGCCATTACACGATGGACCCACCCACCGTCCATCCAGTGACCCCTGTGGTTTCTCTGAAAATGTCTCAAAGGCGTCCTGCTGCCATCGGCTCTCCCAGTTGTGTTTAGTTTGAGTGCGACTGCAGCCCGACAGAGCAATAATCCTTCAGAGGATTTATTTACGAGGATTATCATGCTGGTAGTGATGCTTCCAGGTAGCAGCTGTAATCCTGGCGGAGAACAGCGTCTGGGGAGCGTGTTATTGTTTATCACAGGGTATTATCTGATATTATTGTGGGTATTATGGCTTTCACTCAATATGCAGCCAAATGTATATGTCTGAGAGCACAGAGTGAAGCTCTCGGCCTTCAGCTTTCTTTTGTTTTCCCTGCAGTGAACACTGAAGCTTACAGGTGCAAAACAAGCCTTTATTTCACACTTTCAGGCAACACGCAGCAGACCTCACCCCCACCTGAAGTCTGCATTAAAGCACTGGAAGCATGAACTAGTGACCAAAGTCCACTCCAATCCAGGTGATTTTTAACTAAAACAACAAATGTGATCCACATGGTGGCGCTAGAGGAAAAGTCAAAGTTACTCAGATTCCTCCTCAGGACAAATCTCTACATGAAGGACTCTTTATATATTTAAGCTCTAGAGCGCCTGAGCACTGAACCCGCCTGCTCCCAGCATCAACAGTAAGGAAACCTGCACAAAGCTTCAAAATGCATTAACAGAAAAGTTTGAAGCACTTAAATTTGCTGGAAACTTGATGAGAGTTGCAGGATGAAATCACATGTTTTGGCTCTTGCAGGTGTGAAATTCCTTGAAAAGTGCACTTTAGTCCCGACTTTCTCAGACGCTTCATCTCCCTCTGATACGCAGACTGGCTCACACCAAAGCTGGATGCAGGCCTGAAGGCAGCACGATGAAATTAATAGAGTGAAAGAGCGCTGGCCGGATCGATCCGCCGACTCATCTGAAAAATTGATTAAGGGGATAAAGAGCTGCTGGTAATTTATGATGTCAGCCCAGACTCGCACTCCTTCCACTCAGCATAAAGTGCTCGTTTCTCCAGGTGGGTTCAAACACAGATCAGTTTTGTTTTCATGCAAACTCAGAAATGAGACAACTGTGGTCAGGAAAAGGAAACACGAAGCTTTAATGTTGGTTGTGTTTCATCTTACATTGGTCTTTACTTCCTCAGTCCAGATCACACTATCTTTGCTGGGAGGGCACAGAGGCCCCATCCCCTCTGACCTTTCAGAGGGGATGGGGCCTCTTCATCCACGGTGAAATTCAACTGTGGACTGAATTTCACTCTGAAAGCTGATTCCACTGCGTGTGTTTCTGTGTCTGAGCTGATTTCTCTCCTCCTACCAGGGGAAGCAGGATCATCTGGGGTTTGGAGCTGTGTTGGTTTCTTTTTGGCACTTTGTAGTTTTTGTCTTTGTGCAGGGAGTGTGACACAGACTCACACGCTTCATGAGCCGTTCCTAAACGTAACCAACAGTTTTAGTGCCTGTTTATGCAAAAGCCATAAAACCAAACAAAGACCTGGAAATAAGTTCCAACATTATGGTTCCCATCCACCATCGTGCCTCAGAGCTAAGACACAGCAGGCTCCAGCAGGCCAGAGACCTTCACATTAACTTCATGGGAATCTCACAGTGTTCACGGGAACAATCCCAGCTCTTTCACTAAAGCCAAAAACCCACAGACTCACCCAGCAAAGCACGAGGAGATGGCGTAGCCAGAAATATGAACGACAAATATTAATATCTAATAAATCTACGAGTCGTGAGGCTGTCCTCTGCGCCATTCCAACACGGTGGCTTTTCATCATGTCTTCTTTCTTTCTTGCAGATGTTTTGTACAGGTGACACTTTGCAGGTGTAAGCCACGATTCCTGAATCTTTCCCAGGGTTAGGGTTAGGGGTTATCAGTGAGCCAGTCCCCATAGACTCCCATGTTAAAACGCTCCAGCAGAAATAAACATGCTTGCAGCCTGATACAGAAACTGCTTTGGTCTCTGTGGCTGATTCCTCTCTTCTTAACAGCTGAACGGGGGAACAGTGAGTGAAATCCATCTTTTAAAAAACAGCCTGTGGTCACAAACACAGATCATCCATGCCTCAAAATGTAATCAAAAATCACGGTAATATGGGAATTTTTAGGAGCCAGGGCTCAGATATGTGAGAGATCAGCTTGTTTGGAGGTGAATCAATCAGCTGCTGATTGGAAGTTAGAAGTTCAGGTCCTGAAAATGGCCGGCCCGTTCCTGCAGAAGAGACCAGTCGAACTGGATCAGCTGTGAAGGCTGAGAGTGAAATTCAGCAAAAGGAGCCTTTTCCCTCTTTATGGATGTAAACTGTGGGAACGAGCTTGTTATAAGTCCTCAGAAGCAGCAACAGTCACGCGGCAGCTGCTACACCCATCACTGTATGATGATCAGGGACAGGCGGCTGCCATCTTCACTCACCGATTCTGATGAAACCATCCTCGGTGCGATGGTACTTCGGCGTCTTCTCCCTCCCTTCTGTCAGGGCCTCTTTCTCTGCCTGGATGTTCTGGAAACGCACCAAAAACAGGCCGATCAGTTCATTAATCGGTGAACTCTGCATTTGTATCGTTAGTCTGTTAGAAAGAAAACATTCATCATTCAATTATAAATCAAATCTAATCACGTTCACGGAAGGCTGGTCACTCTTAATTATCGTGCCAACAAGAAATCTCATTTTTAATCATGGATCAGTTCCACCTGCACGTCTACAGCTGCAAGAAATAAGCACCCAATCCTCCAGCCATCTTTTCTCTTTGTAAGTAGCTTTCATATGCTCCTCATGAATATCTGCTTACTGCTCAAAAACATACAACACTGTTTTATATGAAATTAAAATCTTAACCTTAAATGTGACATTTCCTGCTTCTCACACTGAAGCAAACAGTCTGTAGCCTGCACAGAGTACAGTGGAAAGAAGGAAGTGTTACAGCAGCAGCACTTTCATTTCCTTTCTCTGTGAGCGATGCAACAAAGTGCTCACCAACAACCGAATCCATGCGAGGTACACGTGACCCACCTCACATCACCTGGATGGGATTAAGGTCTACTAGAAGTTTTACTTGAAAGTGTGTGAAGTCCCCAGGTACCCAGCACCTCCACCCTGATACTAATAACCTGTATTCACCGCAGCAAGGGCGGCGTGCACTGAAAGCTGACATCAGGCTGCTGCTGCATTAATCTTGCAGGCATCACGCTGGTTTCTCTCATGCTTCTCACACCTGTGTTTGGATCCTTTGCAGCGGTCGAGGCTCTGCGTTTTCTGCCTCGTCTGCCTCTGTGGTCTCTGTGGCTCATTACCTGCAGCCCCTCCCACCTCTGCACACACCTGTGCTGCTTCCTGCCTGCATTGTTCACAGCGCTGAGAGAAGCCATCCTCACACTGACTCAGACGCTGTCCCAGCTGCTCAGGAACTTCAGACCTTCATCCGCTGTTTATCTGCTCTCAGTCATCACGGCTCAGCTTCAGGTCATTCACACAATACTGCTGCTCGGACACGACTCTTTAAATTATTATATTACACATATATTATTACGATAATGTGATGGACTTTTAACCTAAAATTAAGATGATTTTCCACTGCCCTTCTCCATCATCCTCCAGTCATCAGTGATCAGCGCCACTGAAAGGAAACAAATTCATTTTAATTTATTCATTGTTTGAATCACTTTTACTAAGTAAGAAATGTGTGTGAATGAGGGGGAGGCAAGTGCAAAGGTGAAGCTGCCAGTGAAGGTGGATGGGGTTAAATACCTGGGGTCAACAGACAGTGCAGCAGGGTGGAGTGGGTGGAGCGGAGTGTGGGAGTGTAAGGGAGGGTTTAAAGATGGCAGTGAGACCTGCTGTGATGGTTTGGAGATGGTGGCTCTGACACAAAGACAGGAGGCCAAGCTGAAGATGCTCAGATCTTCAGTGGGAGTGAGCAGGATGGAGAGGATCAGAGTCCATCAGAGGAACAGCTCAGAGTCAGAGAGGCTGAGATGGTTTGGACATGTGCAGAGGAGGGAGGGTGGAGATACTGGAGCTGCAGGCAGGAGGAGAAGAGGAAGACCTCAATGAAGACTTGTGGATGTAGCTGATTGGCATCATGCTGGGGTAGGGTGAGGTGGAGGCAGGTGATCCACTGTGGCGCCCCTAAAGGGAGCAGCCGAAAGAAGAAGAAGAGGAAAACTCTTGGTTTAAAGAAACAAAAGAAGCTGATCATTTTTGGACTCTTTGCACGTGATGATGATGATGATGATGGTGATGCTCGACTGAGGTTTTCTGTGCAGTACTAACTTGATCCAAACACTGAAGCCCTTTGATGGCTTTACAACATGCAGACAGATGAGCTTCATATAAACTAAACTGATTCAGGATCTGTAAAGTAGATTTTGACACATTTTGTCTGGAAGTGGCTCCACGATGAAATTTCTAATGAGTGTAACAGTGACTGCGTTCTGTGGAGCCTCGTCCATGGTGTAAACCTGCAGCTTTTAGGGCCATCATCTACCCCCCTCCTGGTCAGCGTTACTGCAGCAACCGCCTCCCTCCTCCAGCTTCTCTCCCCACGTGTCCGTGTACTCGGTTTCCTGTAAGCGCGTGTTGATTTTTCTCCTCCTTTTATCTGTCCCACTCATCTCGATGGGCTCCTCTTCCTCTCAGCATAGCTCTCTGTGCACCGCTGAGGCACTCAGCTTCATTCAGCCTTTGTTTTATGCTTGACCACAGAGGAGAAACCGGCAGTGATCCATCACTCTGCCTCCATTTCCAGAGACCACAAAGTGAATCTGTTCTCTGTCATATAAGGTGCTCGTGTTAGAGTCAGATACGGTCTCCTGCTGTAGATGGAAATGAATCTCTTGGTTCGGGGCTTTCTGGATGAAGGATTATTCCGGTTCATTTCAGCCTGCTGTGTGTTTTTGTGTATCTAAGGGTCATGTACACTCTGGACTCTCCTCCTTTGTTGTCATCGTCACACAAAGACATGAATACTGGGTCCAAAAGCAGAAATTCTTCAGCCTTTAAATAGAAATGTTTAGAATCTATTCGTTTTCCTCTGCTTATCCAGTTCAGGGCTGATGGAGCCCATCACAGGGCTAACAGACCGATGCAGACCCACTGTGGGAGGAAGTTGGAGTACAACCTCCACACAGAAAGGTCCCAACCTCGATTCAAACCCTGGACCTTCATGCTGTGAGGTGACCCCCACACCACTGTACAGCCAGGTATGGAGTCTTATGGACTAAAGGTGTCCTGATCCAACAGAGGCAAGATTTGATTTGATTTAGTGAGGCCTCTGTTTTGCTGGAGTGCACTGCAATGATTTTTATTTTAAGAAAGGGCATCTAACCTTTGATCCAAACCAGCTATTAAACCCCCCCCCTCCCCCTAGCTGTATCTAAATGCTCACATCGAATGGCAGAACCTCCACCGACGTGTTGAAGAGTTTGTCTCCTGGATGTTCGATGTTTCCGCTCCGAAAGAAATACCTGAGAGGAAGAGAGTAGGACGACACTTCATTAGAGCAGCAGTGGTTTGACCCTGTGATCTATCCTGCTCCCCCTCCCATCCTTCATTACTGACCTCTCAATGCGAACGGGTGTGAAGAATCGTATCCGTATGAAATCCCCCGCCACTGGGGTGAAGGCCCAGAAGAAGTCCTCCCCGAGGTAGGCCTTCTCCAGGGTGAAGTGCTGGTAGGTCTTCAGGCTGGTCGTCACCTCCGCCAGCGGGTTAGCGTGACCCTTATGGAGAGTCTGTTTCCCAAAGTCCTTATCCTAAAAACACACACACACACACACACACACACACACACACACACACCACATGAGTTTGCTGGATGTTTCTGCAGCTGCATGTCTGAATCACTGCACAGCCGGCACTTTGCAGCCGACATCGCTGTGCACTGACCAGAAAATAATATGAACCGCTGGTATCATCGCCAGCCGTGCTCGCCGCCCTTGATGACTAATCCACTTTCGGTTGAGTGCAGAAACCCTCCGAAGAGCACCAGAAGGATGAAGTCATGTTATTCTGATGCACTCGCACAGACATTTTGTCATGTGAATATCATTAAACAGCAGCACTGAGTGACTACACACTGACCCCTGAAATACACATTGTGATGCAAGACTACATAAAAAAAAAAGAGAGGATGTGACAGAAACAGGCTCAGCCTGTCAGGATCCAATCACATGCCTTTATTAGATCAAAATATTAGCTGTAAACATCCATCCTCACCTTAATTATCATGATATACCACAAAACATCTATGAACCCTTTCCCATCATCATATTATTAAGTTTTTCCTCAGTAATAATGATAAATTCCTTTCTGAAGAAGAACAAACACGTTTGTGAGTTCACAAGTTAAAGCTGCATTCTCTCCAAAGTCCAGCAGGGGGCAACTCCTCTGGTTGTGCAGAGGCTTCCTGGTCACCTGATGTCTGAGCTCGGTAGGGTTGCCACCCATCCCGTAAAATACGGAATCGTTCCTAACTGCCAAATAAGGGACGATTCTGTATTTCCGTATTTTCTGTCCCGTAAAATACGGGACGGGTGGCAACCCTATAGCTCGGTAAACACCACCCTGATGAGTTTATGGTCTCAGCTGCTAGTTTGAAGTCTCACTGAATACTGAATATGATGTTCACTGGGTAAATTACAGCCCATTAAATTCAGACAGGAGGAGGACGAAGCAGATGTTATGATCACATGACTGTTGGGTTTTCTCTGTATTATTGTAGGGTCTTTACCCACAATACGAAGCGCCTTGAGGCAACTGTTTGTTGTGATTTGGCGCTATATAAATAAAATAAAACTGAATTAAATTGAATTGAATGACTGTGGTTGCCATTGCTCTCCACCGTCTATGGCATCGACACGTTTGTTAGAAGAATTTCAGTCTGAGACAGATCCACATTTCTGTTTCAGACCAGTAACTTCAATGTTCTCATGCACTGGCAGGAACACCGCCCTCTGTCACTCCAAAGAGCTGCAGGTTTGATCCCTGTTAGACATGGCAGTGAGCGAAGAAGCTGACAGAGCGCCTGCTGCTGAGTTTACACCACTCTGTAGATTCTGGTGGAAGCTGTTGTTTTAACCTTCAATAGGCTGGAAAAAGTGTGATGCTCTTCTTCAGGGCAGACAGCTAGCAGCTACAGCCGCCTGTGTCGCCATCCACCTGTCAGTCAGAGAGGCCACGCCCCTAATAATGCAAACAGGTGAGTTATAGAAACATCCTCCCCCGTACAGCTGTTATGAAGGGGGAAATTATCTACAGAGACCAAAGCAGTTTCTGTATCAGCTGCAAACATGTTTATTTAACATGGAGTCTATGGGGGACTGACTCACTGTTGCCTCTGCTGGATGGCAGAGGAACTGCAGCTTTAGGAGCTTCATTGCTGGTTTCATCTTTCAGTTCCAGAGGCTGATGCTCATTAACTTATTACAGCCTCCTTTTGTGTAGCTCATCTCATATTAAAGAGTTGCAGAGTGGATTTTCAGCTCTGCACAGATGTTGTTGCAGATGTTGTGTTATTGTTGCTTTCATTGAGAACAAACTCTGGCCTGTGTTCACTCAGACCTGCTGGAGTACAGATGTTGAGACACACCATCCACACTTTGTAGTTTGTAATATGAGAAATGTATCTGCTTTTGTTCATCCTGAATGCTTGTATGTCATGGTATTTTTATCCTTTCTCTTTTTTTGCTGTTTGAGTTTAGCGTTTCTTTTTCCGAGGGCCAGCTTTCCGACCTCTCCCGTCACATGTATTCCATTCCTATTAGTGGGACCTTATGACATTTTTGCTGTTTGTGAGGAATAATGAAAAAAGAAAATCAAATCTGAAGGGTTTCCTTCATATTCATTCATATTTTTTATGTGCACCGCCTCAACTTAATATTGGGTTTTAAGAGCGATCGAGGCTCTCTAAGACGCTCACATAAAGGAAAACCTATTATCAGCCCTCTTCTGCTTGGCCCAGTGTTTTGTGTTCTCTTGGTTCTGTTTCAGTTATTTCTGTGATTATGTTCACTTGTTTTCTTTTGTATTCCTCTGTTTATTTCTAGTCCCTTGGGTTTCCCTGTGTCAAGTCTGCGTGTACATTGTCTGGCTACTTCCTGTTTTATTTTGACAGTCTTGTGTTCCCTGTGCTTTGTGTTTAGTTTTGCTTCCCCCTGGTCTCATCAGTGTCATTGTGTTCAGCTGTGTTGCCTGCTGTTTCCACTTCCCCTCGTTATCCCCTGGTGTATTTAAGTCCAGTGTTTTCTGTGCCTCGTGTTGTCGTCATTAGCGCCCCTGCTGTGTCCTGTCTGTGTTTTTGCCTTAGTTTTTGCAATCCCAGTTTAGTTTTCATTCTGTTCTTTGGCATTTGCTTCTGGTTCCGTCCTGCACATTCCAAATAAAGGCTGAACTATCGTCTTTCCTCGTTTTCGTTGGGGTCCCCTTCCTGCCTGCCACACAGCCGTACATGACAGTCTCCGTGTAAGCGGAGCATTTCATCCACATCAGCTCTCTGTCACTGCGACTATTTGGAAAAAAGGACCCTTTAACCGAGTGGATCATCGCCGAAGTTTGCCCACGCCCACTGCTCTGTGCTGCGACTGTGTGTGTTTGTGTGTTCGCACGTGTGTGTTGTGCAGAGAGGTCAGCTGCTATTTTTTCTTCATTTCAGCTGTAGCCACCAGATCAGATCGCTATAACTACAGTTTGCTAGCGGTGGCTGCCATTAGCTCTGGGGATAGTTCGGTGCTGGAAGCCCCCCTCTCCACCCCCCTTCAGTGCCGAGGGGCTCTGTCAAAATGTTTATTATGCTTTAATCCCCGATTAGCGACTAAAAATAGAACTGCTGTAGAAACGTAATTTGGAGGATGCTTATGAATAAAAAGCATTACAGCATTAAGCTCATGCAGCCCCCAGTTTTTCAACAAAAACACAACAGCAGCTGTTTTATGTGCTGTCTGTCTGCAGGCACACAGCAAGCGCAAAGAGGCGGTGAGCTCAGGTGGAGGGAAAGGAGCTCTTGTTCCTGTAACCACCTTAAAACCTTTACTGGGAAACAGGTGGAGGTCCTTCATCAACCACCTGATCAGCAGCATGAACAGAGAACTTTGTAGCTGCTCCATCCACCCTGTTTGTTTCACACAGAGAAACATCTGCAGTACGGAAGTTAAAATATGCTGAAGAATTATTAAAATGAAAAATGATTTCTTATACAATTACTTGATTAATTGATGGAGTAATCAATAGAATACTTGATTACTAAAATAATTTATGGTTGCAGCTCTACTTGTATTCAGAAAGCCATAGTCAAACAGTTTTCAGCACCAGTGGACCTATGAAAGGCCTCCAAAAATAAAAAACTACAGTTCAAGATGATGTCACTTCCTGCTGTTGCATTAAAAACGTGATAGTTTATGCTTACAAAATGGTAGCTGATATTCTAAAAATAGGAAATGCTTTTAGCAGCTCATCATTAAAAAAATCTGGATTATGTTTTGTTGTGTATGCTTTTTATGTGATTTCTGCAAACCCATTAGTGGAAGAAAACAGCACTCTGGGACACATTAAATGCATGATATATAAGTGTAACTCTTCTGGATTATATGCAAAAATTATCACTCTATCAATCTAATAAGTCCTGATTTAGAGTTCTGCATTGGTCCTATGTACTTAACTGAAAATCCTCCCTGAACCTAACCTGACTGCACCTGAAACATGTAACTACACGTCCACAAAGACTGTGATTACAGCCTAGGCTTCAGAGGTGCTTTCTAGTTACATCGTAGGCCCCGTCATTCAATTAACAAGCAGGAGTGGCATTTAGTGGTTACCATTAGCTTACTAATTAGCATTAGCACTGGGCTGAAAAATGCTTCTCGCTAGAACCCTGTAGTTACCATGGCCACCAATGATGGCAGTTAAGTAAGTTATTCCCACGCCATTAGTACATTGAGCAAGTGGTGGGCAGATCGATCCTAATATCGATAATATCGATACCAACGTTGGTATTGGTATTGATCAATACCAGTGTAGTGAGATCGATACTTTAGCTTCAGTTTCTCTCCTGTATGCAGCGCTGCAGTTTCATCAAAGATGCAAGCAGACTGTTTAAGTTCCGCTCCTGTCACAGCACAGAGCAGGCACACTTTGCTCCTCCCCTCCCCAGAGGGTTTTGACTTTATACCGTCACGTGACAAGAAACATATTTTACTTGGGGAAAAAAAGAATTTGCTATAAAACATTTAAAGCAAATTCCTTTTTTTTTGTTTATTTAAGGAAAAAATCAAGAAAATTAGTGAACTAAGGGATATTTTTTTATTACATCTTTGTATTATTCTTTCTGAACACTCTACCTGGAAAAAAAAACATTTGCATTTGTTCTTGAGTGATGATTTTGTACACTTCATTTACAAAAGAAAAAAAAATCCAGACATCAATGTATGGGGAAAATTGTTTTGTTAATGTTCTATTGTTTCAGAAGTATAACTTTTATTTTGATAAAGTATTTTCTACTTATCTATAATCTATAAATTCGTGAAAATTCTTCATAATTATTAAAAAGTATCGGTATCAGTATCAGTGATACTGGCCCTGTATTTACTTGGCATCAGATCGATACCAAATCTTGCAGTATGGCACACCACTACACTGGGCAGGGCATACACGAGGAGTGATTGACAGTGCTAAGACCCTCCTCCTGGCTCTGATTGGTTCTTTTTGACTGGGAGCAGTTTAGGGAGGAGGAGGAGGAGCTCAGTTTTTCACAGATTATCTGTCTCATACTGTCGCCATGGTGACAGTTTTAACAAATATGTAAAAACAGATTTTTATCACAGTTACATACTGCAGCTTTAATCTGTATCAGAGAGAAACTTGTGGCTTTAGTTCTTACTGTCGAGGATTGTTTGACATTTCTTCAGTTTTACACATTTAGCTGTGTGGTTTTGAAATAGCGCCCATTTTCACAGAGATTGTTGTTGGTTTAAAAACATAACTTTATGTGTTGTTTTTGAAAGGCAGAGAACAGTAAAGACTATTGTGACCCGCCCACCCCCTCCTCCCACTCAGCATGTTTGGGGTGATATGAGTGTATGTAATTAGAAGAATGTGTATGACTGTGTGAAAGCTACAGTGCTATTAAAATTGGAGGGACAGATGTAAAATGAGCACTGAATAACAGCGCCCACACTGCCCCCCCAAGGCTCTCAATGTCTAAAATGTAAATAAAACTGAGGAGCAGGCAGCAGTGAACAGATAAGTGGCGCCACCTCAGCAGCACCACCCACTAACCACTGTGTGACACACCTGCCCCCCAAAGCCCTGTATGTACTATGATGTGTTGTGAACTTAATGATGCAATTAAAAAGGAGGAGTGGGACATCGCACAGCACAGCGAGCAGAGCCAAGGAGGTGGCCATACTCACTGCAGCACGAGCCCCCTCCCCCAAGAACCTACGTGTGTGTGATGTGATGTATAACTGAGTGGGAGGAGGGGAAGGGCCAGGATAAATATGACAGAGAGGCAGAGGACTACCTCCCGGAGGAAGAGGGCCAGCTAACTACTGGCTCACTAGACACCCCAGTTCCCTGCACCCAACCACAGTGCAGGGAAGGCAGGTCCAGGGCCTGAAGTGGCCACACCCCCAGGACACCACCATGCTCCAGGACAGCACCCACCACCCACACTGCAAACACGGTCCTGAGTCCAGGACCAACCAGCCACATGTCGGAAACTGCTGCTCCCTCACCTGAGTGCCTCCCCCCCACACATTTACAAGTACCTGAAGTTACGCACAAAATGTTATTTACAACTTACACATACCTGTCAAGTTTTGTATTTAAAAATACGGGAAATTTTCCACTGCTGAAAATAGAAGTCGCTATATGACATCATCGCCTAATTTGCATAATTGTTAATTTGGATGTAGTTGCAATCGAGGCTGTTGGAGAGAGGAAAAACATCTTTGGAGAGACAAAAAGTGAAGAAAAAAACACCATAAATATGTGTAGAACTACAAATGAACTTTATGAAATAACTTAACTTTAATGCTTTGCCTAGACCCACGTTACATAGATCAATTTTGTCCCGTATTGTTTAATGTTAGAAAATCAAATTTAACGAAAACACTGTGGGGTGCGACTGCTAGCTACGTTCAACCCTCCTCCTTTATCTGGGCCACTGTTGCCAACTTGTGTAAGAAAACTCGCTGTCGGCTGTCTCAAAGGTTGATAAAGGCCGAAGTGAGGTTCGGGGATGGGAGCGGAGGGAGCGGGTGGGCAGGCTCGGTGAGGTCCGGTGGTTGGAGGTTGGAGATGAACTGAGGTCTGGACGATGCCAAAGCGTACGAAGGGACACAGTAAGAAGGCTTTATGTAACCAAAACATGGCGACAGCGGAGGATTTCGCTCCTGCTAGTCGCTTTATGGAAAAAAAAAAAAGACAAGTTGGCAACTCTGAGCCCAACCGAGGTCTAGTTACTTTTCCAGGGTTGTTAGCATTAACCTCGCGAGAACTGCCACCCAGGCTACTGCAGGTGGCGGTTCTCGCGAGGCTAGTGACAATTCAGTTTGGAGCGGCAGGAATACTTTTTAAATTATTAAATTAAAATATGGGAAATTTACAGGAAAATAATATGGGAAGACAGCGGGACAGAGGGGTAAAATACGGGAGTTTCCCGGACAAAACGGGAGACTTGACAGGTATACTTACAAAAAATTACAAATCCAGCATTACAGACACACAGATATTTTGAGTCTATTTTCTCTCCATAGGGAGGAGTTAAGACAGCTTGTTTCAGAGAGAGGATGACCAGAAGGGCTGTGAAGGCCAGATGTGAGATAAAGAAGGATAATTTTGAACTATGAACCATGCAAAGCTGCTCCTGTGGAGTTAAACTGCTTTGCAGCTCAGTGACAAATGCACACAGAGGCCAGGGCTTAACAGAAGAAATGTAATGAAGAAACTAAATTATTTTTATTTTCTCTCCATGAAGGAATCTCCAGACTTAATTTTCTCTCTTAATTACACAACTCTACTTTGATTCTTCCCATGTGACTTTGATTTTTAAGCTCTTACTGAAGCAACAATGAAGGTTTCAGGCTGGAGGGTAATGGTGGTGTTAGCCTCCATACTTACGCAGCCTCATGCAACTGGCCTCTGTGCTTCAATCCCCACAGCGAGGAGGCATTGGTACAGGATGGCCGGATCGATATCCAATTGATTAGAGCAGATTGCAGCACCAGTTGGTGGGGCTAATATCCATTGCTCTTAACACAGTAATCAGAGGCATTAAGCAGAGGCGCTTATACTGAGCTGCTGGCAGGAAGTGAAGTTGCCACCGAAAGCAGAGGCTTTCAATCTTATTTCTCCAGAGACGCTGGACTGAACTTGGACTGAACCTCACACCGTTTCAAGCTCACTAAACTCAGCGTTTTCACACTGAGGGGATCCGGCTCAGAGCTGGAGGAAGATCAGAAAGCTGTGAACTCCCCTAAAAACTGAGCTTTAAAACAGAAATGATGTCTGACACATCCTGATGAACTGGAAGGTGCCCACGCTGCCTCATTAGACTTCCAATTATAAAAAATCTTTATTTAAAACAAGACCAAAGGTGTGGTCTGTCCACTGGAAACAGATGAAATATACACTGTTTATTCATCAAACAGTGTATATTTCATATGTATATGGTGGCATGGTGGTTAGCACTGCTGCCTCACATGTAGAAGAAGGTCTGGGTTTGATTCCACCTTGGCCCGGGCCTCTTTGTGTGGAGTTTGCATGTTCTCCCTGTGTCTGTGTGGGTTTCCTCCCACAGTTCAAAGACATGCAGTTGCTGGGGTTAGGTTAATTGGTCACTCTAAATCGCCCATAGGTGTGAATGGTTGACTGTCTCTCTGTGTTAGCCCTGTGACAGACTGGTGACCTGTACAGCTGGGATAGGTTCCAGCCCCCCCCTCCCAAAAAAAAGGATAAGTGGAAGAGAATGGATGGGTGTTCATTTGGACCCGCAGCAGCTTCCACACTGTGAGTGTGGTTCAGTTTCACCACAACAAATCAAACATTCACAGGATATTTGTTCTTTAAGGTTGGTGGATCAGGCCAAGCTCACAGCCTGCAGGCAGAAAAGGATCTATGTGCAGTGTTAATAAAGCTGCGGCAAACCCAGAGAGCTTAGTCACTTACCTGCCACTCTCGTCTCAGAAACTAAATTCATAATGTTTGAGTTGCCTTTTGATATTGTGCTTTTTAGGAGGACACCGTTATTCTGAAATCCAAATACACCTTTAGTTACATAGCGAGAGAACAGACAAAATATCAGACACACCTTACTCACCCCACTGAGCCAACAACAGCAGTGCAACATCAGTAATGTAATGCACGTAGGTAACTGAATATTGCCCATTACTGGAACATTTAAGTGAAAATTTGGTTGGTGCTCAGTTTTACTTTAGTAAAGTTATTTGTATTTTTACATTTTGCTTATGAGCTGATTTAGGAATACGAGAAAAAAATTGGATGTGCAAGCTGTGTGGCTGCTGGGTGACTGAACTGAATTTTTTTGCATTCAGTGACCAATTGCAAGTAGACTGCAGCGACAACTTTACCTGTGGTCACTGTGGTGGGAGACCTGTAGTGCAAACTGTAATGTAACTGTAGTCCAACCTGTAGTGCAATCAATCGGAGTGCAACTCATCTGCAACGTGTACTCTGTTTAACATGAGGCTCAGCTGGCTGTATTCTAGTTATATTCCCATACAAAAGCTGCAGTTGCTGAGTGCCTGTAGCAACTACATCATGATTCACGAGTGAGGAATTTCTGGCTGGATTTTGAAGGCAAGTAGACTTCTCAAAAAATTTTAGTGTGATTTTCTGTTTAATGTGAAATAACTGTAGCATGCACACAGCAACGCATTTGCAGTTTTCACTGATTTGTCACGGTTACTGTATCATCACAAACAGACTCAACCTGTAGCCTAATCAGAATAACAGTGCGACTGACTCCAACTTATTGCCATGTTATTGCTGTGTTAACTGTAGTGTGACCATAGTCAGACTGTAGTGGACATGTAGTGGCAACACCAGTGACTGTAGTGCGACTGTAGTTTAACTGTAGTTTAACTGTAGTGTGACTGTAGTTTAACTGTAGTGCGACTGTAGTTTAACTGTAGTGTAACTGTAGTTTAACTGTAGTGCGACTGTAGTTTAACTGTAGTGTAACTGTAGTTTAACTGTAGTGCGACTGTAGTTTAACTGTAGTGCGACTGTAGTTTAACTGTAGTGCGACTGTAGTTTAACTGTAGTGTGTAACTGTAGTGTGACTGTAGTTTAACTGTAGTCGTGTGAATGAGCAGTGAAGCAACAGCTACGATAGTGAGCATTGGTCCCCAACATTTTTTTGGACCATTGACCGGTTTAATGTCAGATAATGTCTTCATGGACCGGCCTTTAAGGTGTGGTGCATAAAAAACAATAAAATAAAAGATATGATTGTCATAAACACTGATATTTTCTAAATATAACAATAAATGTGAATGCACTGTGTACTCGTATGCAACTTTATCAACAGCGTCCTCTTAACATTGCAACACCAACATAACACGAGTGACGTCCTCTCTGCCACGACACGCTCTGGTTGCCATGGTAATGTTTAAACATGACGTTATGTAGGTCAACCAACCGATTTCGTTAGACAGCCACGGGAACCAGTGCAGCTTGTGGGTTTAATTTTAGCAGTAACGTATCACATGACCGAGACAAGTGTCATAGACAGATGTAACGAAGAGAATCCGCACATTTTTCAAAATAAAACGTCATTCAGACTCATAATAAACAAAACAATACCTCAGTCATTACCTTGAGTTTCTGAATTTTTCCAGCCAGGGACGAGTGGGTGCCAACATGCTGGAAGAGTGACGGCTTAAAGCGAATCCTCAGGTTGGCTTTCTGCCTGTCACAGTGTTTCTGAAAGAGAGAGCGGGTGCAGGTACAAACACACAATCCTCCCAAATCTGACTACAAAACATCTGCAGCACAAATGCCGTGATGACGAACAGCCTAACATCAGGCTGGAAGCATGGCTTATTTCACTGTCAGTGAGGAGGAAGAGGACACTTTACTACCACCATAAAAACTTTAACTTTTTATTCTTTATTATGTGGGAATGCATTTTAGGAAACTAGTGTCACTGCAGAGGCGTCACAGGTTCGCCTTTTGTTTAAATTAGAGACATAAAGAGCGCTGGCTTTGGCACACGACTTTATAATTCTAGGAATCTGCAGCCTGTTCTCATTTCCTGGATCATTTTGTCAAAGCTGCAGTGATCACAAAGTTTCCTTCGGCAGTGATGCGCTCGGTTATGGGGAGATCTTGACATCATTTTTCTTAAAGGGGTGGAAATGTTAGTCTAATAAATGCTAATAAAAATAAAAACTTGTCTTCAGTTTTTTTTGTTGATTCAGTCAAAACCTTCAGCACAACCAGCCTGAAAGAGCTGTCTGCATGAGTGTGAGCCAGTCTGTGCTGTGAAATACCTGCTCTGAACTTCTGAGTTTTGCTCTTAATTAATTCAAACTAAAAGTTAACTGAATGTTTTCGCCCTGACAACGTTTTCCTGAACCCACTCAGTCTCTCCCTCCAGCCGCCCACCAGGACACACTCCCTCATTTCCCCAGATTCACACGAGCACAGTTTGAATTTCACACTGTTATTAATCGTCACTGAAACGACTCGGTTTAGAAAGCAGATCTGAGTTAAAGTACAACTGCCGCCACTTTGTTCACAGCTCTGTTTTGTGGGTTTCAGGCTGCCAAGGCCATCCAGGAGAGTCGACAGAGTCTCGACTGTTTGCCTGGCCACAAACACCAGCAAACAGATTTCCTTTTGTTTTCCACGAGACAGAGCTGAAATGCTATACACAGTCTTTCAAAAATCACAGAAGACGCCCATGTGAGGAGCTTATCGGTGCAGAATCGGCAAGCAGGACACATCTGTGCGTCACAGCCTCACCTCAAAATCTGTTATCACTGCCTTTGGAATGAGTAAAGGGTCAAATGCAGCCTTCATAAATAAAAAGAGCGTTCTCTTACTTCTGCACATGTGAAAGGTTAGGCAGCTATAGATGTTGTTAGATACACAGATAACTGTTTCACATACAGCAGATATCTTGTTAAACTAATTCAGCTTTGATCTGTGTTTGATGCTTGAGCCACTCACCGCATCCTTCTCAGGGTTGCACACTTTGACCCACATGATGTGGTCCAGCAGCCAGTCAATGGGTTTGTCTTTGTAGAACATCAGCATGAACTCCACGATGAGCGACAGGTCCAACGACTTAAACATCTTCCCTGCACAGAGAGAAACAAAGCTCAGTGTGGACCTTCGTGCCCTGCTCTGTGTTCAGGTTCACTCTCTGACTTACACTCACACATTTAGATTAGCAAATGAGAACAGGTTGGGCGTGAAGTCACGGCTGCAATGGAGCTGCACGCCAATTAGTGAAAAGCTTCTGGTTCAAATCCCAGAGCAGCTGGGAGGAATGTGATGCAGACTGGCTCGTTTCAAACCTCTGATCCTCCAAGTTCAAAACGCTTCATTTTCTGCCTTCAGGCTGCAGCTGGAGAGCGTCAGAGGTGAAAGGTCATAGCAGCAGCATCGAGTGACTCTCATTTTTAAAGTCTTTGCCATACTTTAATTCATGCTGCTTCTCTGAATTCAGAGGAAGGATTCAGTCTTTATTTTTAGCACAAGAATTTAAACTGCAAACCAAAAACTTTCCGTTACAAATGAAAGTCAGGCAGGAAGAATGAAAACAGGGAAAAGTACCAAAGTAAAAGTACTCCTTTACTCCTCAACTGAGGACTTCTGTCACATTGTCCAGAGGATTCACTTTGTTGTGTTTCACAGCAGGATCTGCATGTGGAGATTACTGCTGGATCACCTGCCAATGAGCTTATAAGGAACTAACATGAATACTGAGCATGATCTCTGATGTGAGAACAATCTAGACTCCTTTTTGCTCCATGTGTGAGAACACGCTCACTTTAATGACTTTAGAAAACAAGAGCTGGGCGCACAACTTAGAGTTTATTTAGGATTTTCTCTGATCCACACTGGCTCATCAAACTCTGTATAGTCACTGCAGCCTGAAAAAGAACAGTTCAAAGACATCATTAAAAGGCCCAAATGACCCTGACATTCACGCCCGTGATGAGTGGATGGAAACTCACTGCTCATGGGAAATAAAGCTGAAATAAATCTGGAATGGTTGCTGCTTTGTTCCTAAACTTACAGCCTAAATCCCGCTTTGTGCACCGCCTCAGAGTCAGGCAGGCAACAGGAAGCAGCCTTGCTCCCCCTGCCGGACAGTTTGCTGCTCGGCTGTTAGCATCTGTTCAGCTGCTCCTGAACTCTGAAGTCACATCAGAACACTGAGGCAGAGATCCGGGTACATCCAGGTAGAGCTTTATCCTCCACATTTATCAGCACTCAGCTTCAGATTGCTGCAACACGATTGCTGATTGCTGCTCTGAGGGAGCTGCAGTTTTCTGCCACAGATCCTGTCTGTTGTTTTCATTCAGGATTGAGCGCGGACAGTTTCAAGCCCATCCCATCCTTCGCCTTATTCTCACTGTCAACACAGGAAGCCAGCGTTTGCTGCGAGCAGCCTGAAATAACTTCTTGTTGCTCAGCTTTTCAGTCTGGTTGTTTTCTCAGCAGAGTCAGGCTGAGCTGAGGGAACCTTCTCTAGAAATTAAAGGTCAGAAAGTGAAATGCACACAGTCTCCACAGACTGAAACAATGACGAGGGCGAATTAAAAGGCCAGCAGAGAGCTCTGCCATGCTTCCGCCCCTTCGTCTCCGCCCTGATCCGTTCAGACAGTCGAGCCTCCGGAGGGCCGGAGGCTGCCTTGACGAGGCACCGGGATAAAACTCTTCCCTGCAGACGTGAACGAGGCCGAAGAGAAGCTAAACTTAGCAAATGCAAAACCCAAATTCAAAGACTTGAACTAGAGAGCAGCCCCGCAGCGCCACATCTCTCCCTCCATCTGATTTAATTCAGTGAGTCAGCCTCACCCTGATGAATTTATTAAAGCAGTCTCTGCTCGCAGGCGACGCAGGGTCACGGAGGATTCGTAAGGTCGCAGCCAAAGACCAGAGGGAGGCTTGGAGGAAGGAGGATGAGGTGGTGGTTTGTGATGCTCAGACATTCAGGGATGAGCACAAACATCCAGGTGTGAAATCAACATCATCCACCTCAGAGACGAGGCTCATGCTGCTCTCCATCACTCCACGCCTCCATCTGTATTCACCTCCATGTCTCTTTCTATTTCTGTGCCCCTCTCCATTATTTCTCCATCAAATCAAATTTGAGCGTGGTGTGAGAGGCTCCATGCTGCCAAAACCTGTTAAAGACACGTGACCACTGAAACAGCTTCATTCAGAGAGCAAACAGGAAACAGAAACATCATTTTTTTCTGGACAGCTTCACACATGCTGTTAAAACAATGCTTTCAAACTAATGCAGCACCAAGCCACTTCCTGATTTTCTTTATTAAACACAGTCAGTTGGTAGCTTCATTTTTCAGTCCATGTTGTCACTGTAGACCTGCAGCTCCTCTGACATGAGCCGTCCCCACAGACGCCCGTGTTAAAGAAACTGCTTTACAGCTTCATCACAGCTGTACGGGGGGAGGATGCTTCTATAACTCACCTGTTTAAATTACATTAAGGCTTTGAGGTTGCATTAGGGGCGTGGCCTCCTTGACTGACAGGTGATATCAGAGCTTATCAGCCTGGCAGCAACCCTCCCATTGATCCAGGCTGTGACCCCTGAGGTCGGCTTTTTGTCCCCTCCCAGTCTCAAACCAGGGATCCTTCACGTGTGAGATGAATGTGCTAACCACCACACCACAGAGCCACTCAGCTATCAACTGTGCAGCAATAAAGCTTTGGATTTACAACAGTGTTTTTCAGCATTCATCTGGTGGATGTTTACAGTGCTGTGAGAAAGTAACTGCCCCCTAACCTGTTACCTGGCTGTTCCACCCAAGGCAACAAGAACTACAGTCAGGTGTTGGTGATAACTGGCAGTGAATGTTTCTCATCACTGTGGAGGAACTTTGGCCCACTCTGCTCTGCAGGATTGTTTGAATCCAGCCACATTGGAGGGTTTTCCAGCATGAACGGCCTGTTTGAGGTCAAAGCATCTCAGTCTGATTTAAGTCCACACTTTGACTCGGCCGCTCCAAACCCTTCGTTTAGTTTGAGCCATTCAAGAGGTGGACCTGCTGCTGCTGTGTGTCGGATCATCCTCCTGCTGCATAACCCAAGTGAGCTTCAGGGCACCAACTGATGGGCGGATGTTCTCCTTCAGGATCTTCTGGCAGAGCAGAATTCATGGTTCCATCAGTTCCAGCAAAGCAGCCCCAGACCATCACACCACCACCACCACCATGTCTGAGTGTTGGTGTTCTTTTATGAAACCCTGTGTTAGTTTATGAAAGTGTGTTTAATCACAGTTAATTAAAGATTTAAGATGGGGGGGGGGTACTTTTTCACACAGGCAGGCAGGCTTGGAGAGCTTTGGCATTTACTCAGGTTTGCTTTGTCTAACATTAAAATGTGTTTGATGATATGCCAAAGAAAAGAAAAGAGATTTAAATAAATACGACCTGATGCATAAATTAAATGTGAATAGAAACCGTTTCCGTCTCCACAGCTGAGAAGTTTAATAAGTTTGTTGAGTTGGCATGCTTTTCCTAAATGCCCTCAGACACCTGCTGAAACAAAGGATCCCTCAGTTCATCCTGTTATTCCTCCAGTGTTTCTCATTTATTTCACAGAGCCAAAAATCATGGAAACACTTCTGAAAGTGTGTCGTGGTTTTTAAAAATACTGATTAATATGTGTTAATTACCCTCATTATTGCCATTATTATCATGTCCCGCTCTGAGCTGGATGCTCTTCATCACCTCATGTTGTCCGACACAGTTTTTCCTCTTTACAGAGAACAAAGGCCGCGTGATGAAGGCAGCGAGCGACTCCGAGCCCTTCATTAACGTCACTGTCAGACGACCCAGAAAGCAACAGTTTCATCAGCCTCCCGCAGCAGGAGCATCACATCTGAGGATTCCTCTTAATGATGTCCCCGTGCAGAGCGCGTACATCCTCACCTCCAACTCGCTCCGCTCACATCGCTTAAATAACCGAGTTACAGAGATTTTTATCAGACGCTGTTAAGCCAATAATATAAAATCGGTTTGGAGCTTTTCTGCATCCCTCAGGGTTTCATAACACACATAATGATAATTGATTGTTTTCTCCTCTGCAGTTAGCATGATCAATAATTCACAAGTAAAAATGTTTAATTTCTTTTGATGGAGAAGCTACGCCTGGGGCGGAGACGAGGCGGCGAGGGAGTTGGTGTTCAGACGACTGCAGAGCGTCTCCACGGAGACAGATGTGTCTGGATAAATACTGATGTTTCTCCAGAGATGCTGCAAAGCAATTTAGTCCTGAGGCTTCGTGTTAAAACGGGGGACAGTGTGAGTGAGAGGATTTAACACAGTGAAACAGCTCAGACTTCAACAAAGCCTGGCAGTCAATTATTAATAATTATTCATTCTTACTGAGAAATGTTCTCATGTACAATCCAGTCTACTTTTACCTCACCTGAGCATTTCTGTGAGGGACACTTAAACAGACTGATGGAAGAAGTTTAATATGGAGACGACCCAGAAGCACAAGCACCACAGTGGATCATCTGCCTCCATCTCACCCTGTCCCAGCATCACTCCAACCCTCTCCAGTATCTCCACCCTCCCTCCTCTGCATGTCCAAATCATCTCCACCTCTCTGACTCTGAGCCGTGCCTCTGATGGACTCATTTCTGATTTTATCCATCCTGCTTGCTCCCAATGAAGATCTGAGCATCTTCAGATCGGCCTCCTGTCTTTGTGTCAGTCCCACTGTAACATCAGTGATCATACTTTGACTTTGTGGGGGTGCCGAGTATCCAGAGGAGCCTTAAAATGGATTACTTTTGATTCATGATGATTACTTTTACACACATTTACCTCATTATATGAAATATAAACATCCAGACCTGCAGCACCATGCTGGGAGCAAACAGAATACAGTTCTTCTTTAAAAACACAGTAAATGCAGTTTTACTTAGAGTACTACTAATTTCCAGATCCACATTTTAGTTCTTCAGTACATTTACACAATTCATACTTCCAAAGTCTTTGAGGCCAACTTTCTTCTGATTGGCTGCCCCTCACAGCTAGTATGGGTGGGCGGGGCTGCTTCAACTTATATAAGAGACATTACCTTTGTCTAAACTGCATGTTTACAGCCTGAACTTTTGCCTCACAGGGATTATTGTTCATACACAGATCTCATAATTAGGAGGTCATGTTGAACATATGTCCACCATTCAAACAGGAAATGAGGAAAAGCACAGAGAAAATTTATCATCATATTGTGATTTTCAGCTCACAGCATAAAAATGTGTTGTCCACCTTTGAAGCACACACAAAACTACACAGCATCACTGTTATCCCATGAGCCTTTTCTGCTCCACTCTTTCCTAATAGGTTCCCCCCAAGTGCTGGGCCTGTCATTACTGAGAGCGGGTGATGGAGGAATCAAACGCTCCTCGCTGTCCCTCCACCTGCTCACCCCACTGGAGTCGCCTCCAAAACAACAACCAGCAACAACTAGTTCAAAATCACCTCACACGGCTTCTGCAGCAAAAATGGAAACATCACACCGAGGTGGTAAAAAGCTGCACAGAGCGTCCAATAAGGTCACGTTATCTGTCAGACCCGCGTTGTGTGGCGTTCACACACTAGGGGGCGCTGCAGAATGAGCAAGAACAACTGTGGAAAAATGTCCCTTTGGATGAACCTGGTCCTGCTCGAGTGTGCGTCTGCTAGTCTGTTTTATGCCACCTTTTTTAATGAAGTAAACCCAGAAGTTTTCCATAAAAAGAACTCAGACCCAGAACCTGCTTTCATCTCTTATACTGTCCATGCCATGTGTCAGACTCAGATGATGGCAGATGATTTCATATAGCTATTATTAATAGCTTGCGGGTAAATGGCGCTCCCACCACTTATGCTACAAATCCCACAATACACTGCAACAGCTGCCGTGCAGGCCAAGACCTGTGCTAACCCATTTTCCGTATTGCCAATGACACATTGATCAGTGATCAGCAGATAAAAACATCGGTCATTATGGATTGACCTTCTGCCTCAACACTCGCATGCACCACTGTATCTATATGCATGTACATCTGTTTGGGGTTGATACCCCGGACATTAAACACTAGCATCAGCCTGAAATCATGGTGCTGCTCAGCAGCTCTGACCTTTAGTATTAGCTTAATAATATCTGATCATCAGACCAGCTGAAGCTGACACGTCATAAATCTTTGACATATATCTCCGTATTTCTATGGGTTTTTTCTTCGTGCTTATTTTTTTCTACAAATTTACTTTCAGGCTTTCTGAGGTCTTTAAGCCACAAAGGTCCTGAGAATTTATCATTTTGAAATTCTCAATTGATTATTTTCAGCAGTCCAGGAAAGTCTGGCAAAGCAAATAAAAGATGGCTCTGGCTGGGAAGAAGATTTAGCTTTTTTGGGGTGCTGAATGTCCGAACTTTGGTTTCAGGCCACACACTGGAGTACAAATACACAATTTTCAGTCAGTTGTTGAGTTCCACCTCTGGTCCAACTGAAGATGAAGGTTTTTCTTCCTCCTGAGCACCTCCAGCTTTCATTGACTTACAGTTCTGCGCGAGGAACGTCTGTGTTCTGCACACTGCCGTCGGCTGATTGGCTCCAGGAAGGCAGAAGTCATTGATTAGCCCCGACAGAATAATTAGAAGGCAGATCAGATGCAGGCTGATGCCTCAATTAATCTGCTGGATTTAATTCATCAGTCAGATGGAGACTGGAAATCAGCTTCACATCCTGCCAGAGGCTGCACACCTCACTGCCTGCATCACAGCTTCACTGCAAACTTTGGAAAGCTTTGGGAAAATCAGGCTTCCATCAGTACAGACCTTCCCCTGCCTCCTGAAACTTGCGCCCTGCAAGTTTTATTCTTACCCCTGTGACTCCGTCTGAGTCAGGATGAAGGTTGTGGACTGTCCTGCGCCCGTAAACATGTTTCCCTCAGAGAAACTGGTGAAAACAGCATTCAGGTTTGTTTGAAATGCTGCTGAATTTTAGATCCGTTGCTTCGTCTTGCCCGTCCTGCCTTCATTTGAAAAGTTGAGAAAAGTTAAAATTTTCAGGCACAAATCAGAATCAAATCACTCCAGTGGTGCCGCTAAGCAATCGAATTACGTCATGTGAATATCCTGAGAGAATGAGGTCATCAGAGGCAGCTAGCCTGGCTCACATTAATGGCCGAGTTAGCTTGAGTACGACGATGCTGAAAGCAAAGACAGGCGTGGAAACAGCGCCTACATGTGAATCCTGCCTAAGAGAAGCAAAATGCAGGAGGATTTCACAACTGAAGGAACTGAAGCCAGCGTGGCTGACGACAGCGAAAAAGAAGCTTTTTAGTTTATGGGAAAAGAAAAGCGAGGCGGTGAATGCTGCTCCCCTGAGACTGTGACTCAGAGCTGAAACAGAAAAACAGCAAAAGAAAAAGAAGGAGGCAGGTGGAGGCAGGTGGAGGTCTGTCAGCCCAGGACGAGAAACTACGATTATTGAAAAAAAAAAAAATCAGGTAACACTGTAATGTCTGAATGAAGTTTCAGAGCTCATGTTACAATCAGCAGCGCTGACTGGTTAAATAAGCTTATTAACTAATGAAATCAGAAGATTAACTATTTTCTCTGGTTGGAGCAGGCGGTGCAGAGGAAGAGTCGAATGACTCGTCAAACTCAGTCACAGAGTGGCGAGTGGTCGGCCATTCTCCGGTTGCGAGGTAAAAATGCACATTGCTGCTGAAGTTGGTTGCAAAGAGGCTGCTGCACCAACAATTTCCTTGTGATTGCTTTGGTTGCTAGCAGACTGCTGTGGTCTCCTGTGGTTTGCATGAAATACACAGACCTGTCAGCAAACACTCACTAACTAACCACTGAGGTCATTTAAAGTTGAAAAAGTGTGACAAAAACTGGAAACAGAGACCTTTCACCTTCAAAGTAAAGGCTGTCTCTCAGCACTGCAATCAACACATTTCAAATGTGCAGCTTTTATTTTGAAGGCAAATGGTCTGCATTTCTAGTTTGGGTTGCAACTTTTCACACTCTGCTTAGCGAGTAGTCGGTGAGTGCTTGCAGACAAGCCAGTGTCTTGCATTGAGTGTACCACCATACAAACAGTTTCACCCAGCAACCTTCAGCAACCTCCAGCAACCTCCAGCAACCTTCAGCACCCTTCAGCAACCACTCTCCAACTGGTTGGGAAATACATATTTTCTCTAGTAAGTAAATTAAATTTATATAGCACATGTAAAAATCAATAAAAAATAAAATAAAAGGGTTCCTAAAAGCTCCTGATACATACATTAACACCATTACATAAGGTAATAACCATAACCTGTCCTCTAGCTCCAGACATCAGCCCCTTCCAGAAGCTCGATAATAAAGGTACGTTTCCCTGGTGACTGGTGGTTCCCACATGGTTGCCATCCAGTCTCTGTCTAGGCCTGTGTGACTGAGGCCTAACAGAGAATGCTGGTAATTACCATCGTGATACCACCATCTCTTTAGGTTTTATCAAGCCAGCTAACTGAGTTTCATTTAGAGTATGTGAAGGCTGTAGTTACACTGTTCAAAGCTGCAGCCTGTTCTTTTTTGTTGTTCATTTACTTCTGTTCACACACTGAGAGGAGACCCAGGAAGCGCCTCCTCTGCCATTACTCACCAATGAAGCCGAGCTGAGAGAACTCCAGGATCATCCAGTCCTCCGACGGCTGCTGCAGCGCAAAGTTCTTCATGGTGGTGAAGTAGTTTGGACGAGCGACAATATCATCCTCTAACTGCAACACAGAGAGAGAGAGTCTGTTTATTTTCCTTCCCCTAACAGCAGCAGATCGTGTGTGTGTGTGTGTGTCTGTGTGTGTACTGTTTGATCAAAGTTAGAGGTGCTGGGTCTTCAGGACAGAGTGAGACCTCCTGTCAGATTAAAGCGTCCTCCTGGATGAACGAATGAATCAGTGAAGAAGAACGAGGGGAGCAGAGGTGAGAGCAGCAGGCTGCTGCAGTTATTAGTTTTGCTGCTTATCAATGCAATCGACAGCTGCAGCTGTTCATGCAGATCAAACCCTCTAACCAGACGTTCTTTTGATTATTTATAACATAAACCAGAGATCAGAGCCAAACTCTGCTGACAACCGTCCAGTTTCTGTGTGCAGCACTGAAGTCAGTCATGGTTCATGATGCAAACCTCCAAAAATGTCTCAGAAAGTCCATAAAATCTAAATTTGAGGATATATGTTTAAAAGGTTTATTTTGTGCATTTTTAGCCTTTGTTTGGTGGGACAGTGCCAGGATACGGGTGGTGGGGTTTTTGTGTGGATGAGTGGGCCTTTGGGGCGGAGCTGTGCTGTTCTCGCGCACCTGGCAGTCCTCTACTCACCTGCAGGCCGTGTATTTAGGCTCGGCTGTGGTTGTCCGACTCTCGCTGATATCCCGTTGTTGTGATTGGGGGCTTCGCCCCATACCTGCCAGTGTCTGCACGCCACACGTCTCACTTCCTGCCTGCCAACTCCCCGCCGCTCACTCACCTCGGACCCCGCCTGCTCCTCTGTCAAACCTGCTCCGACTGTTTGCTCTGCGGACTCCAAGTAAGGCACCACTATATTAAGTTCCTAATATAATATTCATATATTAGGAACAACTAACAAACTCTGAGCCTGTGATCAAAGTCTGCGCTCGGAGAGGGGGACACCTTACCCCCTGTGCTGCATCTGCTCTTCTGTTAGCAACCACCCGCACGTTTTCAGCATCTGCTCATGATTTTAGCTGCTCTTATTTGCGCTTTCATAGAGCTCCATATATTTTCACTGGGTCTGGACTGCAGATAAGATTCAAACCTGTCTCACAGTTTTCATTATTCTTCAGAAAGTTTTGCAGGTTTTCTGCCTCCTCTCTCGCCTTGGTGAAGGAACCACTAAAGCTTCACAAGAGAAGCCAGACTCAACAGCCCTCAAAGCAGCCGAAGCCTCTCTGATTATCCAGCCAAACGCGGCAGCCTCCTGAAAGACGTCTTCTGCTTTTGTCCCAGGGGAGTCGACACGGAGTAATTACCTCATCTCCTCACGGCCACTGCGTGCAAAGAGTAAAAACTCTGCAAAGTTCAGAGAGAGTTTAGGTGTCAAAACAACGTGTCTCGGTTCTGTGTTCCTGTCAGAACGCTCCGTGTGGGAGCAGCTGAAGCTCCGCCGGCTGAGATGATGGCAGTGAGACTGCTCCGTCACAGGAAAGTAGCCAGAAAAATAAGGGGGTTCAGCTCCAGCAGGGACACCAGCATTCAAGGCTGCAGATCAAAGCATCCATCTGCAGAGCTTCCTGCACACAGTTCCTGTCAGAAAATGCTTCGTATTTCCGCTGAGACTCACCGAGTCAGGAAAACTCAGCATTCCTCGCTGGCCTCGACCTCTGACACCACCTGTCTGCAGGTATTCTTTACTTTATCTTGAAAGAAAAATGCCAGTGGCTGGAATTTTCCCACTTTGTGACCATTTCACATCTGTTGGTCATTCACTTTCTGCATTCCTGTACAGTCACTGGTTTAATAATTCAGCCACATTCAGGTCCCAGAAGGGTCCTTTTCACAGACTTTACCTTTAGAATTCTAAAGCAATAAAGTGTGCACAGTTTTACAGTGATTAAGACGAGGCTCCCAATTCCACAGATGCACCACGATCACTTCAGAAAACTCGTCAGGCGAAGATGAGGAGGGCAGGAACAGACGTGACCGAGAGAATCAATATTAATGCAATCAATATTCAAAATAAAAGCACAGAGAGACCGAGAGCTCGAACACAGCTTCTGAAAGAAGTGCAAAGAAGCTGGCAGGAGGAAGAGGGAGGAGAAGAAGAATCGAAGCTGGGAAGGTCGTTTGGGAGGCTTTTGAATGCCGCTCCACATCAGTAACTTTATTATCACTGAGTTAAGATAATTAAAGGTTAGAGAGCGTAACAAAGTGGAAGGCACAGCTAAACACACGAAGCCTGCATTTTTAGGTTTCATTCAATTTTTAATAGCAGAACCAGGATGTGACTCAGGATGCTTTGAATTCATGAGCTGGTGAGAAGCACCTGAATGCAACACTGGCTTCAGGCCGAAGGTGGTCCGTCTCCTCAGAGACAGCAGAGCAGGGTTGGGTCAAATATATTTATGAGGTGTTTTTAGGGCCCTCTGGAGGACGCCGGAGGGTCTGCAGGTCAGGTGGAACCAGTTCACCTCATCAGTTCACCCTGTTTATTCAGATTGTTTCTGTCCCACACGCAGAGGAGGAGGAATGAGTCTGCTTCTTCTTCTTTTCTTCTTTAAAGGGAACAAAGACTGATGGAACCTCAGAGATGCCTCCATTAATGCAACGCTCTGTCTACCCACAATGCAACAGTTTCATCAACAGAGACTTTTTGTCTTAAAGCTTTATGACATCAGCTGATGCTGCTGAATATTCAGACGTTACAGAGCCAACTGTTTGCTGTGAGCTCAGAGGTCAGAGGTGTGTTATTTATGGGACAGCTGCAGGATGAAGACAATGACACACAACATTTAGATTCTTTATTTACACCCCATAACAGTCCCAGCTACTGCTGCAGCCTCATGGGGAAATTAATTGTCCACCCCTGATTTAGCCAGACATGTGCTTCAAGGTGGATGGATGAAATCTAACCTGAACCACCAAAATCCAACATGAAACCAACAACACGCTGTAAAAGAGCACCAAGAAACACAAATGACCAAAATGAAAAAATGTAGCCAAAAATCTCCAGAAAGGGATACAAAATTAATAGAGCTTGACCTCAGAAGTGCAGCCTGAGCAAAGTCTGAGCCACCAAAGATAATACATAAAACAAGCAAAGTGTAGTGCAAAAGACAACAAAACAACCAAAATGTGACCAAAAATCACCACAAAAAGAACACAAAATAATTGAAACATAAACAACTAAAATAAAAATAAATAAAAATAACTAAAGTTTTGTGTAAAAGGCCACAAAGAGATGCATAATAATCCAAACCTGAAGTAAAACAACCTAAAACAAACACAACAAACTGAAATGTGACTCACAACAATCGCAAAGAGACACAACCTGAAATAACCGACACCTTCTTTCAGCTGCTCCCTTTAGGGGGCGCTGCAGCGCATCATTGACCTCCTCCTCCCCTATCCCAGCATCCTCCTCTGTCACTCCAACCCTCTGCATGTCCTCCTTCATCCATGAACCTCCTCTGAGGTCTTCCTCTGTTCCTCCTGCCTGCAGCTCCAATATTTCCATCCCGCCCTCTGAGGTCCTCATTCCTAATCCTGTCCATCCTCCCAATGGACATCTGAACACCTTCAGCTCGGCCTCCTGTCTCCACCATAGCCACAGACACACGAACAACCAAAATGTAACATAAAATTACCCTTAAAGTCCCAAATACACAGTAAAGACCAAAAAGAGATGCAAAATGACACAAAAAACAGGAGATGTGAAACAAATCCAAGGAAGTGAAAGTTTCCCATTCAGGACTTCCTAATAGGACTAATACACATAGAGATGACCTGAGGGGAGAATAAATACACAATAAAAGAAACAAAATCACCTGCATTCATATTAACGTTGGTTTTTGACTCCTGAAAGTTTCTGATCACACCTTGCCTCATCCCAAATCCTGTTTGTGGTGCAAGCAGACTAGAGTTACAGCAAAGACGCAGCAGTGAAGCAACGGGCGAGCATCACCGAAAATCCACCCAGGAGAATAAACAACACCCCTCCACATCGACTGGCTCACATCGATGCCACAAACACATGAAACGACCAAAACAGTTAAAATATAAATAACTTAATACAAAGAGCCCCATAACCGCTGACACGTGAGTTTAAACAAGTTATTAATCACAAGCTGAAAACAGGTTCATACCCACGGACCTCAGAGAGACGACTCTCTGCACGGTGACCGTGAAGCTTCTTCTTCTGTGGTTTCCTTTACCTGGACATAGTAGGTTCCTTTAGACTGAGCGTACATCATCAGGAAGCAGTAGTCCAGGTTCTGCTTCGTCCTCCACCTGAGGAAAAGGACAAATATCGTGTTAAAAGGATTCATGTTAGACACACACGCAGTTACTGCACATGCACGCACACACACCTCATCATTGGTTAATGGGTTATCATGAAGCCGCTGCCACGTTGGCGTTTTAAATGTATTATATTTTAATGAAGGTGAATTCCAACAAAGGCAGCAAACAGAGACCACAAATCCTGCAGGGAAGAAAAACGCACAGCCAGACATGCAGGAGACAAACGGTATAACAGGACAACAAGCTGAGGGAGACACACACCGTAACACAACGTAATCAGGGAGGTGACAAACACCAGGGACGCAGGTGGAACTAAAAAGTAAGACAAAGGAAGCAAAACTAAATACAAGAGACTATTAAAATAAAGGAGGACGTAAAGGAGGCTTAAGTAAGCACGGGGAACACAGGGAAGGTGGGATAAACTGCAGACAGGAACACAATGCTAACAAACAACCTCAGACAGAACTGAGACAGCAAAACTAACAGAACTCAAAGCTGAAAACAACTCAAACTACAAAAACTCCATTACCAAACTGAAGATATTTAATAATGAACACAATATGAAAGATCACAAAACGCCGGGTACCAAACCCACGACACGATCTGACTGAGAAAACAAGCAGTGACGTGTCAATCATAAGGTAGCTCCACCCTAAACAGTGCAGTGCTGTTTCTGACTCCCACAGGAACATCATTCCCAAAATGAAACTCATCACGAAAGTGTTTGCTGAGCTTGGATCAGGTTTTCTTCTGCAATCAGACGTCCTTTTATGACTGGAGGAGTCGCCCCCTGCTGGACATTAGAAAGACTGCACATTGACTTTGCTTTTTTAGACCCAGGAGCTGCATTTACGTTTCCAAATGTCCCACGCCTCCCCTCGAGGAGTAAAGGAGGCCATCTACATCTGCTGTGAACAGCCGTCAGCACAGAGGTGACGGCTTACATACGACAGCAGCTCAAAGGAGTCACACCCTGGCCCAACTCACACGATTACTGGGTTACTTGGGACTATCCATCAGTTTCTGGAACTGAAGGAACCTCTCAGATGATATCTGAATCTTCCTCACGCCTTCATGCCTCCCCTGCTTTCCCAAACATAACCATAGTACTGTCTGATGATTAATAATCACCAAATATGACTCTTAACAGTGACTTCAGCCCAGTAATCTGTGGGTAAATGTAATGCTGCGTGAGTGTGGATCCTCCCAGTGAAAACACAGCATTAACTCAGTGCTGCCACTGACAGCTGCCTGTTTTTACTCTTATCATTTTATTTTGCTAATGTTTCTTTATGAAACTTCTCACAACTTTGTGGATGTTCCTGAGTAACCAGATATTTTGGGCTCTGTGAGCACGACTAAGTCGGTGACATTTACTTCCATTATATTCAGCACAGGACAGAAAAACTGAGACACTCACACAACAATGATTGTGAAAGACAGAAGATTTGATTTTGGAGTAAACCTTCTGAGTATGTGTGATCTTCTAAGTGCTAAAGATCAAGGTTGCAGTTATTTATTTTTTATGAAAGTCAATTATCCCACAAGAACCACAAAGGGCCACAAAAACGAGTCCCAAAAAGAGAGAAAAAAAACAGAGAGAGATCGAATGATAGCAGAAACACCATCAAAGGACAAAATATGAGCAGAAAGGGACAAAAAAAAGAGACAAAAATACCAAAAATGGTCAAAGAAACAACCACAAATGGACACACAAAAGGCCCCCAAAGAGATGAACTCTTCCTTTCTAAATCTGATCTTGCAGGATTGATTGTGTATCATCAGAGGACCCTTGACTGTTTGTAGTAAAAGAAACAACAGAGTAACAAACCAACAAGGTGTGCCTGAATGTTTGCAGAGAGTACTCTGCACACACTGAACATGTCATAACACAGATGGCAGAGAGGACACATATCCATCGTTCCTCACATGAACTCAACACTGCAGGTTTCCATCGATACCTTCGGCGTGTGTGGTGGGAAAGAAAGAGCGCAGCGAATTCCAGGCGCTTCCGGAAACAGAACAAAGCAATCGGTGTGTTTGCAGACGAGGTTTGCTGAACACACACACGGCTCAATATTTACAGAGCGAGCGCTCAACTGTTCGAGGTGTCAGAGCTCAGGAGGGTTTCCCTGCAGCTGCAGCTCAGTTTACCTTAATGCTTATTAATGTCTCACAGCTGCAATCATAAATTCTTTATTTTAACAGTGAAGCTACGAAAACCTCATTTATAAAACTTACACACTGGTAACAGTTTATAATAACCATCAATAACACTTTGTGAAAGTTATTTAGTTGCTATTTTACTGCCCGAAAATAATGAAATTATAATTCATTATAGGGGCAGCATGGTGGGGCAGAACATCAAGACGGTCCTGGGTTTGAATCCACCATGTGGTCTTTCCTTGTGGAGTTTACATGTTCTCCCGTGTCTGTGTGGGTTCTCCGGGTATTCCGGTTTCCTCCCACAGTCCAAAGACATGCAGTCAGTGGGATTAATTAGTCATTCTAAATTGCCTATAGGTGTGAATATAAATGTGAATGGTTGTCTGTCTCAGCCCTGTGACAAGCTGGCAACCTGTACAGGTGTACCCTGCCCCTCACCCAGCTGGGATAGACTCCAGCTCCCTGTGACCCTGAAAGGGATAAGCGGAATTAAAGAGACGGATGGATAATTAATAATATTGACTTAATAACTGGTTTGCAGAACATTATCTGGATGATTTTAAAGGTGACACTGAAGTGTTCAATAATTGTTTTAAAGCAGAAGTCCTTTTTGGAGCCAGAAGTGACCATATCAGAACAACAAGGTAAAGTGATACGTTTGGTTATCAAGCTGCTCCACAGTCACAGATACCTGCTAATCAGCGCTCAGTAACATCACCCAAACTGGAGCTCCGTCTTCTTGGATGGTCTGTTAGTCCAAAGAAGCCACAGCAGTTATATTATTGGTCTGATCTTCACATTAAAAATACTCCAAAAGGCTCCAAACACGGTCCAGAGGTCCAGTTCAGGGACTCCAGTTAGCTGAGGCGAAGCCTGGCAGACAGCTAGCAGCTACAGCCGCCTGTGTCACCATCCAACCTAATAATGCAAACTTTATTTAAACAGGTGTGTCATGAATCCTTTCTCACTACGTATAGCTGTTATGAAGGGGACTAAAAAGGTTTTCGTAGCAGGCTGTCTTTGTCGTCTTCTTCTTCTTTCAGTTGCTCCCTTTAGGGGTCACCACAGCAGATGATCTGCCTCCATCTCTATCCCAGCATCTTCCTCTGTTACATCAACCCTCTGCATGTCCTCCTTCACTACATCCATGGATCTTCTCTTTTCCTGAAACCATTTCAGCCTCCGAACCACCCGACCTGAGCCACCTCCAGCTCGGCATCCTGCCTTTGTGTCAGTGCCACACTCTCCAAACCATCATCACAGCATGTCTCACTACCATCCTGTAAACCTTTGTTTCCCTCTTGCTGCCATTCAAACTTCAACACTTTTAACATAGGAGTCTATGGGGGCTGAGTTCAAGTGGACACTAGTGGAACTTTTTGGTACTTCAACATCAGTTTCTTTCTTCTAACCCTTGTTGTTGGTAAGTAATACAGAAGCGTGTCATTCATAGATCAGATCGTGTCAAAGAAGAGTGATGAATCTGTTCCACCTGTCATCAGCCTCACCCTGGTGTATTAAACCAACAGGTAACTTTCCAGATTTCATCTTATAAAACCTCACGAAGTCCTCTAGAAAACACTGGCCAGCTTCCACCTAAAAACTCATCTATCCATCCACACTGAGCAGTGGAGGTTGACAGCTTTGTGCAATAGCCAGGAGCACGTGATGAGAGTGCCAGAAAAAGACTGCATCCATTTCAGGGTCAAAACAAAAAAGTATTAGAAAATGGCCTTTGTAGGAGTTTGTGTATCATGTGATAAACACATGAGGTCTCCCTCCTTCAGTTAAGAAAACCCATCCATGCCTCTATCAGCTCTCTTTATTGTGCCATAAAAAAAAACGATCCCCACTCATCTCCTCACACAGCAGTTTAAAGGCTTTTTTTTTTTTTTTACTGTTGGGAGTCAATAGACTTTTTATAATCCCACTGAGGTCTAAGAAACAATTCCAGGGAAAAGAGGCTTTTATGACAAAACAGTAAAGTTAACACAGAGGTTTTCTTGTCTCGTACTCCCTCACGGCGATCGGCGAGGCGATTTAAGGCAAACGGGAGAGTCAGCTGGTTCTCCTCCCAAAGAATCAAGTGTTTTCAGATAACAAATTCATTCTCTGGCAGCGTCCTGCAAAAACACAGCAGCAGCGTGACCACAAAGAAACGATTGTGCTTTCATAGTCTTTGCATGCTGTGCTGCCCATCATTTAATTATTAATTAGTGAATTAGAGTTTCTCACCAAAGATGTCATTCATCTTTAACACCCTTTAAAGGTTGCGTGTCGCTACATGTCGCTGAGATTACCTCTAAGACAAAGAGCACAGAGACAAAATTCAAAACTGATAAAAACATACGTAATCACACCGTACTGTAGCTGTAATCACTTATAATCACATATTTACATTTAAGCCTTTATGATTACTCTTTACTATAAGTTCTCCTGTGAGGACACATTTAACACTATTACAGCTGAGGTTTTATTATACTATCATTTAGCATCTGTTTATGCAGCAGACTCCAGCAGTCTGAGAACTCCAAGAAGCTTCATTAAGTTTGTACATGAATAAGAAATACTGAAGTTTCTACACTATTCCAGATCAGAAGACAGATTGAACCAATGAACATGTGAACGCCATCCTTTATAGGACTTCCTTTAAGATGACCTATTGTCAGAGGTGAGAAGTAATCGTGCACAAATACTTTGTTACTATACTTAAGGAGAATTCTCAAGTATCTGTACTTGAGAATTTATTTGAACTTTTTACTTTTACTCCCTACATTTTTACATAAATATCTGTACTTTCTCCTCCTTACATTTTCAAAACAGGCTCATTACTTAAGGTTTAAGACATTTGAGCTACTATTTCCTGTCACTGCACTCCTTCAAAGATCAGAAGTAGCGCCTGTATAACAGCCGTATGACCTCAGACTCCTGTAGATGGGTGTTCTGTTAACTGCAGTTTCCCCATTGCGGGACTAATAAAGTTATTCATTCATTCATCATTCAATCATTCAAACCAATTTGAACCTAAATGAAGGGAGCAATAACATAAAACACAATCCTATTGGTGTATCCATTCCTGGTGCTTATTGCATAATGCTATATTCAAGTTTTAAAGTGAGCCAGAATGACCAGGAGAGGTGTTTTTAGCATTTACTTTGCAAAACAAAAGAGGAGCAAGATTAAAGGGAATAACATTTATTAAGTGACAGGTAATTTTAAATTCAACGTTTCTAAATGCTCAATAAAAATCAGCAAGCACACTAACTGTTTGTGTGCAGTTTGCCACACTGTGTCTTGCTAGCTAGAGGTACTGCTGCTGTATTTCCCAGGGAGAGAAACCAGTGAGAGATGATTTTACTCTGACATGGAGAAAGATGTAAGGACAAGAAAGGAAAGGAAGTTTTGTTTTTTCCTGGTATTCATGGTCAGTGTGAGGTTCATGGTCACTGTGGTGTTCATGGTCAGTGTGAGGTTCATGGTCACTGTGGTGTTCATGGTCAGTGTGGGGTTCATGGTCACTGTGGGGTTCATGGTCAGTGTGAGGTTCATGGTCAGTGTGAGGTTCATTGTCAGTGTGGGGTTCATTGTCAGTGTGGGGTTCACGGTCACTGTGGGGTTCATGGTCAGTGTGAGGTTCATGGTCACTGTGGTGTTCATGGTCAGTGTGGGGTTCATTGTCAGTGTGAGGTTCATGTGAGGTTCATGGTCAGTGTGAGGTTCATGGTCACTGTGGTGTTCATGGACAGTGTGAGGTTCATTGTCAGTGTGGGGTTCACGGTCACTGTGGTGTTCATGGTCAGTGTGGGGTTCATGGTCACTGTGGTGTTCATGGTCAGTGTGGGGTTCATGGTCACTGTGGTGTTCATGGTCAGTGTGGGGTTCATGGTCAGTGTGAGGTTCATGGTCAGTGTGAGGTTCATGGTCAGTGGTGAGTTTGGATTCAAGCTGATGATGCTGATTAAATTCAGTCACTGAATCTAAACTTCCACTTTTATACCAGCTTGATACTGTGTAGTGGTGGAAAATCAGCCATAATTCCACATGTAAAATCACTTATATCTTGTTAAATTCAGTTGTGTAACTCCACAAACAGCAGCAGCACAGGCCAGCTGATCACAGCCTGTGCACAAAGAAAATCTAGTGGATCTCACAGGAGAAATTATTGTGACTCGTTTCTAAGTTATTCTTTGCCCCATGCTGCACCACTACAATCAATCTTAGGGTTCCCACACCTGCTGAATCCCAGTTTAACCCCTGTCTTTTTTCACTAACACTTAAGTAAAAAAGTTGCATCAGTACTTCAACTTTAAAATATTTTTAACACAACTATCTCTACTTCTACCTAAATGACAAATGCGTGTACTTTTACCACTTCTGCGTTCAGAAGTTCAGAAGTAAAAACAAAACTTGCAGGTGTTTTTTGCATGAAGCAACAGAAACAACACAATTTATCTACTGTGTCATATTAACAACAGGTTATTTAGTAAATCCCTAAAGAATTCCTGTCCTTTTTATGAAAAAATAAAAGGAAAAGACAATGCAGTTGTTGTTTACTTCCCCATGAACATCAATCATACCATGACACGCACAGTGTCATAAATGGTGACATGAAGAAGACCCACATCCAGGACACTGAACCAGCTGACATGAAACAAAATACAAGCCTTTTTTAGCCACCGAAAAACATCCAAAAATAAATACTAAAGGGAATACAAGTTGGACTCCATATGAACACACAAAAAGTTAAACTGTGAAAACTTCGGAGCAAAAATAGGGCAGCACAACTGGGGAACTAAACAAACACAGAAGGAAAAAACTGAGAAAGACTTAGGAGACTAATAACATAAATAAAAGTAAAGACAGAAACCAAAAAGACAATTATACCATAAAACTGAAAGTCATTATAAGACCAACAATAAAGTTGCCAGAATCAAAACTTCAACTACTAAATCAAACCACAAAGAGACACAAAACAATCACACAGAGGCATTAAAGAACCACAAAAGGAAAAAAAAAAGACCAAAGAAGACATGAAAAACAACCACTAAGCAACAAAAACAACTAATGAACGGTATGAAAGTAATACAAAAACACACAATACAACTAAAAGTGATCACAAAGAGACATAAAACAAATCGAAAGAGACACGCAAACATCACAAGATAAGACAAAACAACCAGTTTTCAGGTTTGAAATCAAATTTATTCTGTAAAAAGTATCTTTACAGTTACACTGAATGGATATAATCAGACTTTTTCTCAATTAAAGCACACCTGTTAACCTTAACCAAGGTAGATGGAGTCATAAATATGAATAAATGACACTGCTGTTAACACGAGCAGACAAGTGGAGCATCAATGAGCAGCAGTTAGCATGCGAGGGTGTCTGTCTGACTCACTTCACCTTCTTCCTCTCACACTGAGAGCAGCATCAGGCCTTCAGCGGAGACCACACTTTTAATGGGATTCTCTTCAGAGAGCAAGCAGTGGGAGGATGCTTGCATACAAACAGTGTTAAAAAGGACGAATCGGCGCAGACATGTTTGTCTTTTGCTCACTCAGACTCTGAAGTGTTGAAGGAGCCGACAAGTTTTGCATATTAAAGTCAATTTTCTACAAATCGTTAAGTTTTTAGATTGATGCGCTCCCTTCCTGACAGCCGTTCATCTCACTTTAACTCTGTGAAAAGACTGCAGAGACAAATCCATCACAGCTGATCTTTGTCAGAGTTAATTCCAAGATGCAGGAATGTCCTACTTTAACTTTGGGAACTAACTGCTCCCATGAGACTGTTCGTGAGAGGCTGGGCAGTTAGACTTGTACACATCAGTGCACTTCTCAAAAAATTAATTCAAAACCCTTTGTATTACTGTTGTATGCAGTGGTCAGGTCCATCAAATTAAGACCAGGAGCAGTCTGACCCCAAACTCGCCACATGCTAACCAGTCAGGACGAGGTGACCTCACAGTTTACCAAACTGAAACAGACACCATGGCACCATAGCCATTCCCAGGTGGTGTCATCCCTATCAGTCCCGACGAGTCCAGTAATGCTGGCATGGCTCAGTCACACACAACAGTGGTGTGCTGTCACTCCCAACTCAGATGCTAACATTAATATGTAGATACTAAGTTTTTAGTACTTAAAGTTAACTAGTTTTTGTTACCTCAACACACTACATACAAAAGCTATACCACACACACACACACACACACACACACACACACACACACACACACACACACACACACCAAAAAATGAATAATTTGTCATTTAAAAGTGTGGCGCAGTGTGCCGCGCATTATCAATGATGATTGTTGCTCTACAATTCATGACACACATCAAAACAACACAAACACACATCCATCCATGTTCTTCCTCCTATCCGGGGCGGCATCAGTGGAGCCCAGACCTCCCCTCGCCCAGCCTCCTCCTCCAGCTTAGCCTTGATTCAGGCTTCAGCTACTACGACATAAGTGGCCGATGTTGCTGCGTTTATACCTGTGCAGGTGCACTGCGTGTGTTAATTACCTTTCGGTCATGTCCCTGTGTTTTACATGCAGTGTCGGCCAACAGAAACATAAAATGCTGGCAGTTTTTTCCCTCCTGGGTCCTACTCTCAGTGTTTTTAAGGCGCAAAAACACATTTATCCCGCTAGTTTTCTCGCTTCTTTGTACAAAACAGAAATGCAGGGAAGGAAGGGTGTTTCTTTGGAGGTGCACTCATGTTATGGTATTTTTCTATAATGATGTAAGGGCTGCAGCTCCATCTGGTGGCAGATGGCTGCATAATATTTGGGACAAATATTTACTAGCACTGGGTTTACCGAAACCTTAATAATTAGGCTAACCGACTAGTATGTCTAGTACCGACTAGTAACAATAGTAACGACTAGTCGTCTAGTCAAGTAATCGCGCACATCCCTAATATATATATATATATATATATATATATATATAGATATAGATATATATATATATATATATATAGATATAGATATAGATATAGATATAGACAGTGTATCACAAAAGTGAGTACACCCCTCACATTTCTGCAGATATTTAAGTATATCTTTTCATGGGACAACACTGACAAAATGACACTTTGACACAATGAAAAGTAGTCTGTGTGCAGCTTATAACAGTGTAAATTTATTCTTCCCTCAAAATAACTCAATATACAGCCATTAATGTCTAAACCAGCAGCAACAAAAGTGAGTACACCCCTAAGAGACTACACCCGTAAATGACCAAATTGAGCACTGCTTGTCATTTCCCCTCCAAAATGTCATGTGACTCGTTAGTGTTGCTAGGTCTCAGGTGTGCATAGGGAGCAGTTGTGTTCAGTTTTGTAGTACAGCTCTCACACTCTCTCATACTGGTCACTGAAAGTTCCAACATGGCACCTCAAAGAACTCTCTGAGGATCTTAAAAGATGAATTGTTGCTCTACAAGAAGATTGCCAACACCCTGAAACTGAGCTGCAGCACAGTGGCCGAGATCATCCAGCATTTTAAAAGAGCAGGGTCCACTCAGAACAGACCTCGCGTTGGTCGTCCAAAGAAGCTGAGTGCACGTGCTCAGCGTCACATCCAAATGCTGTCTCTGAAAGATAGGCGCAGGAGTGCTGTCAGCATTGCTGCAGAGACTGAAGAGGTGGGGGGTCAGCCTGTCAGTGCTCAGACCATCTGCATGGCTGTCACCCCAGAAGGAAGCCTCTTCTGAAGTCTGTACACAAGAAAGCCCACGAACAGTCTGCTGAAGACACGTCAACAAAGGACATGGATTACTGGAACCATGTCCTATGGTCTGAGGAGACCAAGATTCATTTGTTTGGTTCAGATGGTCTCAAGCATGTGTGGCGGCGATCAGGTGAGGAGTACAAAGATAAGTGTGTCATGCCTACAGTCAAGCATGGTGGTGGGAATGCCATGGTCTGGGGCTGCATGAGTGCAGCAGGTGTTGGGGAGTTACATTTCACTGAGGGACACATGAACTCCAATATGTACTGTGAAACAATGAAGCAGAGCATGATCCCCTCCCTCCGGAAACTGGGTCTCAGGGCAGTGTTCCAGCATGATAATGACCCCAAACACACCTCTAAGACAACCACTGCTTTATTGAAGAGGCTGAGGGTAAAGGTGATGGACTGGCCAAGCATGTCTCCAGACCTAAACCCAGTAGAACATCTTTGGGGCATCCTCAAGCGGAAGGTGGAGGAGCGCAAAATCTCGAATGTCCGCCGGCTCCGTGATGTCATCATGGAGGAGTGGAAAAGCATTCCAGTGGCAACCTGTGAAGCTCTGGTGAACTCCATGCCCAGGAGAGTTAAGGCAGTGCTGGAAAATAATGGTGACCACACAAAATATTGACACTTCAGGAACTTTCACTAAGGGGTGTACTCACTTTTGTTGCTGCTGGTTTAGACATTAATGGCTGTATATTGAGTTATTTTGAGGGAAGAATAAATTTACACTGTTATATAAGCTGCACACAGACTACTTTTCATTGTGTCAAAGTGTCATTTTGTCAGTTTTGTCCCATGAAAAGATATACTTAATATCTGCAGAAATGTGAGGGGGGTACTCACTTTTGTGATACACTGTGTATGTATGTGTGTGTGTGTATATATATATATATATATATATATATATATATATATATGTATATATATACACATACACACTATGTATAAAATGTATACTAACTCAAGTACTTCACTAATGGACAGTTTTAATCTACTTGAACTTAAACTATTTACAGATTTTTTCTGCTTTCAACTTTGATTCCAGAATATTTTAGATTTAGATATTGTGTTACAATGTACTGATATACGGTATTGTATTATTAAAGCTAGCCAGCAGTAGTTAAATAACTGTAATCATCACCAGCAGCAACATGAATGAGATAAATATATGAATATGTAAAATGAATACTTTCACTTTAGCTACTAAGATACATCTTAGTCCTAAATCTTTCATATTATTACTTAAGTTTATGAATTTACTTATGCGCACAAATATTTGTTTTACCACTTTATAAAGTTTATCAAAATAAAACAAGCACCTAGGCATGCAGACTGCTTCTACAAACATCAGTGAAAGAATGGGTCGCTCTCAGGAGCTCAGTGAACTCCAGCGTGGTACAGAGATAGGATGATACCTGTGCAACAAGTCCAGTCACTGCTAAATAATCCACAGTCAGCTGTTAGTGGGATTATAACAGAGTGGAAGCGATTGAGAATGACAGCAACTCAGTCATGAAGTGGTAGGACATGTTAAATCACAGAGTGGGGTCAGTGGATGCAGAGGGTCATAGGGCACAGAGGTCAACAACTTTCTGCAGAGTCAATCTCTACAGACCTCCAACGTTCATGTGGCCTTCAGATCAGCTCAAGAACAGTGTGTAGAGAGCTTCATGGAATGGGTTTCCATGGCCGAGCATCTGCATCCAAGCCTTAATTATCAGATGCAGTGGTGTAAAGCACACCACCACTGGACTCTAAAGCAGTGGAGACACACTTCTCCATCTGCCAATCTGATGGAGGAGTCTGGGTTTGGTGGTTGTCAGGGGAACGGTACCTGTCTGACTGCATTGTACCAGGTGTAAAGTTTGGTGGAGGGGGGTTTTGATGTGGGGGTGTTTTTCAAGAGTTGGGCTCGGCCCCTTATTTCCAGTGAAAGGAACTCTTAATGCTTCAGCATACCAAGGCATTTGGGACAATTTCAGATGAGTGAATATTGTTGGCAGTATAGTGTATTTTGTACATTGTCCCCCCTTAAACAGCCCTGGAAAGGTGGTTTCCTGGCTGACAAACCTCCACCTTATGCCACCCCACCTCTCTAACATCTTATTGTGATCTTCGTATGTCTGTGAAACAGGACCATTATCTCTCAGGAGCTAAGCTCAGTGTGTCCATGCACTGCATCATTGAATGTTTGTCTTTGATGTGCATTTGAATTGATGATCTTTATATACTGAATCTAAAAATGAATGTTTGTATTTGGATTTTACCAGTTATGACTCCATGAAAAAGTGTTATGTTTGATGAAAATGACAGCAATCTATATCTCACTGTTTAATCTCCTCCCCGAGCTGCAACAGCTGGCAAACTAAATTATCTCACTTCCTGCTGTTTGGAGATCAGCCGCATCACTCAACCCAGGTTTCAGCTCCTTCCATCAGTCGAGCACGAGACTTGCAGCCCATGTTCTGACGGACAGATTTGATTTCTGCAACATGTCTGTGAAAGCTGATATTTTCCAGGAAAGAACTGAAGATGGTGTGTTACTAGAGAGAAAGAACTCATGAAACCAGAACATCTCCAGGTCTCTCTCATTTCCAAAGGGAAGAGGAAGAATGCTGCTCTTTTTTCTTCCTCTGCAGAGATGTGACAGTCAACTACCCGCTGCTGTTGTTTTTCCACCAGAGTGTGAGTAACCTCCTCTCATTACTTCAGTCACAGGAGAAAATGACTCCACAATCTTCAAACTGCAGTTTCTTTAGAGGCGGTGGATAAAAATAACTCATTACACAGTTAAGAAGAGGAAAAGGTGTTTTCCTTTTTTTCTGCTCCCTTCCATCTTCATCTTTTCTACCTCATGGGCTCCTTCCCCTCCCTCCCCATCCAGTGTTACCACAGGAACAGGGCCAAGGGGTGGAGCAGCAGTTCATTAACTAGAATGATGTCACTTTGATATGAGTATTGACCCTTGAAGTGTGCTAAGATCTGTGCGTGTGTGTTTCCATTTAAGATGGCTCTGTCAAGGAGACAGGAAGGCGAGAGGACCAATTTAAGTGTGCATGTTCAGTGTGTGTGTGAGTGTGTGTGTGTGTTCAGTGTGTGTGTGTGTGTGTGTGTGTGTGTCTAGTTAGCTCGCTCAGAGACTCATGAATTAGCCACGACAGGCTGACAGACGCCCGGGGAGATGTTTAACACACACACAAACACACACACACACACACACACGCACATAGACATGCATGCATAACTACAAATGACTAGAGACACCCACCATCACCAGCTTTCTCTCATTGCTGGAGCTCATAAATCACACACACACACACACCTGATTGGACTGTAAATTTGAGTGTGTGCACTTGTACTCCTATCTTTGTGGGGACCCTGAGTTGAGGACATGACTGAGATGTGAGGACAGTTTTGTACAGTTTGAGTGTCCACAGCAGGTTTAGATAAGAGCAGCTTTAATTTGGCTGCACGGGCCTGGCTAACTTTTTCATTTTGGTGCACCACCTCATAGCCGACCCAAGAAGTAAAAACACTATAGATGATCATGACCTAAGAGATGTTCATCAAAAAGTAGTTTGAGTGACTACATCTTTAGGTAAAATATGTGTTTCTCCTTGAATTCATTCAGTTTTCCAACCAGAAGGTGGTAGAACTATAAATGAACCTCTACTGTACACAGCACATCAACAAGATTGGCTCATATGTTTCATGTTTCAGCTACGGATCAGTTCTTCCGGGAGCAGGACCTCTGTAGTCTGTGGTAAATCAGAATTCTCCAAATAGATTTCTGTTCAGGATTTACTGAGTGTCATGTCTTCTATTGCTATAATGTGTCTGTATCATGCCACTGTCAAGAGAGTGCTCGCCTGGCTTTTTTCTGATAATTGGTTGGCACGGGAGGATCGTCCGTTAATGCAGCTCACCTGTGTCTTCCAGGCTATAAAATATGGCCCAGATGAACTGCTCATTCTCTCTCTTCCACACAATCTTGCATCAACCCATTGATGATGTTTCTCTTAGGCTTAGGCTACATTTAATAATTGACCTTACCAGGTCAATTATTGCCAGGTAAACCTCTTGTAGGGAGTCCACACAAGAGGTTTACCTGGCAATAATTGACCTGGTAAGGTCACTTTCAGCCAGTTTGTGACTTATTTAGGGGAACTGATCTAAATGCTTAAGTGTGCCTGATTCTGAAAATAAAAGTCTATAGCTACTTATAGGAAGTTGTCAAACATACATACACACACACACATATACACGTTTGCTGACCTGACTCTCTCCTTTGGGTCTCCGAATGACTCTCGGAGTCGAGAGAAGTCAGGGTAGAAGTGGACCGATGGGGAGACGACCTCCAACAGACCCGACTGAATCTCTGCTGGGAAACTGAGAGGCAAACAGAGAGAGTGCAGCATGAACAGTCTTCACAACAAACCTTTATCTTCCTCTAAGAAGTGAGGAAACAATGAAATAAACACACACTAGCACAGTTACACAACTGTACAAATTGTGAACTGTGACTCCACACCAGGGTTATTATAGTTAACGAAAACGAACAAAATAACAAAAATTGAAATTGAAAAAACATATTCATTAACTGAAATAAATAAAAACTATAATTAAAAGGAAAAATTGATAACTAACTAAAACTGTATTGTGAGTTTAAAAAACTAACTAAAATTGTAGATAAACTGACCTTCCTTTTCTTGTTTGCCATTTTATTTAGCCTTAAGAATTGATATGAAATAATTTTTCCGCTCTCCGAGTTTAATCTCGGAGCACTATTGGGCAACTGTGTGCGGATGCATGTGCTCACCGCGCTGGTCTGAAAAGTAATGGCAGTGGTCTGCTGAGAAAGTGGCAGAGTTTCATATGGAGTTTCTTTGAGTGCGATTGCACAGAGAGAGTCACTCTTGAATCTTGCACCTGGCAAAGTATGAAAATACTAAGACTAATGCTAAAACTAATGAAACTAAACTAAAACTAAGCATTAAACCAAAAATAAAAACTAATAAATATGAGCAAAACCACTCTGAAAACTAACTAAAACTAACTGAATTAGAGGAAAAAAAAGTTAAAATGAACTAAAACTAAACTATAATGTAAAATCCAAAACTATTATAACCCTGGTCCACACACTCTGATGTATTGTCTTACTTTACTTAACTTTACTTAGATGTATTTGCACAGACTGTAACATGTCCACTGAAAACACTGACTTGCTCCTACCATACAATATGTTAACGTTTCCCCAACACAATAACTCACACAAGATTAAACAAGTTCAAATAATTTTAATATGGAAATCTTCTTCATGTTGATGTGTATTATTTTACCAACAAATGCTCATCCAGTAGATTTATATTCCTCAATTTGTTACATTAAATTTAATAAAATTAGGACAACAAAGTGTATATCCAGCTTAATGGTGCCTAGTACATAAAGGAATATCCCCAAGTCTAATTGAGCACTGGTCCATAAAAGAGATTACACACACAGAAACACACAAACTCTTGGTGGTTGCAGTAATAATGACATATCATACAGGTTGACTTACAGGCGCTTCAGGTTGTCTGCTACACTGCTGGCATATTGCTGATCAGCCTGAAACACAGAAAAGTAGTTTATGTTTCTCCATGAAAGTCGAAACTTTGAAGCATCAGTTGACAACCTCAAATACCTTGGTACATTTGTAAAGACTCAACAATACTAGAGGGAAAACCCAATAAATCAGGTGATGCCCTGTGAGCAGAACTTGTGGGCGAAGAACTTTTTACCAGGAAGAGAGCTGCAGCAGAACCAGGCTCTGCTGCAGGTCCCTGCAATTGTTATCTGTACATTGTCATGTACAGGTAACAATTGCACATCACTATTGGCACTGAAATTCATAGGATCCTCGATATTTCACATATAAACCAACAGCAATATTACGCATGAAATAACAGTTAAATAAATAGAATATAAGTAGAATATTAAGTCAACTATATAAAAATTATGTAAACTATGTAAAGGAGACTGTAAAGACCATATATATATATATATATATATATATATATATATATATATATATATATATATATATATATATATACACACACACACACATATATATAAGGTCTTTAAGATGAGATGGACCTGATTATTCAAGACCTTGTGGTTCACTCTGTTCACTGCCTTATTAAAAAGGGCCCAGTTCAGGCAACACTGCAAGCATCTCTCTCTTCACCCTGTCGCTAAGAACTGGGCCAAACAGTAAAGGTCAGACTACTGGAACCATGTGTATTTGCATGTTTAAGGTGAGAGTAGTAAACTCAAGTAACTAGTAGAGGCTGCAAACTGCTAAAACTATACATAGTAATAGTCATAAGTGTGGTGTTTGGGGACTCAGCAGTGTTCTTTTAGTTATCTCTCTGTAGTCTTTGTGAATCTCTTTGTGCTTGTTTCTCTTTGTGACTCTTTAACAACTGTTAGCAGCAACTGCTCATATCGGTAAAGTAACTGTGCATCACTGTGTAACTGTTTCATGTTTAGATTTTCTTTGTGGTCATTTTGGAAACAGGTGGCATCAAAACACATTTTCTGTCTTACACAGTCATGTCCAAATATCCGCACACAGGGTGTTCAGCTACCCCTCAGTTTTTGCTGTTATGCACAATAACACACACACACACACACACACACATACTGAGATAATAAATGTTCAGAAACCTAGGATGACACACACACACACACACACGGGAGGCTGAGGTAATTTGAATGCTTTTGTTTTTTCCTCAAACAAAACACACACACACACACACTTGTTCACACTCAAACATCAACAACAACTTAAGAAATCAGTAACATCAAAGCTCGGGCCAATCAGGGCGCAGATGGACTCCCTGTGGGATCCAGTCATTCCGCTCTGAAGGTCACAGCACGGCCACGTGCATTTCCAGCGGGCTCTGCACAGAGTTTGTGGTTTGTTTTGGCGTTGTGGAAGTGCCAGCTGGGTGGAGTTTACCACAGAGCTCAGTCTTAACAAGAAGCAGACACCATTAGAGCCTCTAGCTGATGAAGCAAACACTGAAAGTATAACATGTTTTTTACAAAATGAAAACTTGTCCACTTATAAGAGAGACTTGAAGTTGTTGGTAAATGTACTTCACCCTGAGATAGATCCTGTCATGGAGTCTGAACAAAAATCTGGGCTGATTAGGGACTGGCACCCGGGAGGAGAACAAGACTCCCCTCAACAAAGGACGAGGGGTGACTGAGACAATTTATACAAACATAGGATAACCACGGGATTAACGGGTGGAAACACAGCTGGAGATAACTAACATAATACCTCTGGGGAAGTTAGGGGAAACACAACAAACTTGGCACAGACAAACACAGAGATGAACACATAAAAACATACGAAAGGCAGGAATAAACCGGGACTCCACCAATCTGACACCAAGAAAATAACTCAAACCAGGAAACGCTGCTACAGGAAAACACAAAACAAGTGACTCAAAAAAACCCAGGGACCCCTTCAGAGCTAGAAAACAATCAAAGTACACAAATTCAATTCAGTTCAATTCAATTCAATTTTATTTATATAGCGCCAAATCACAACAACCAATTGCCTCAAGGCACTTTGTATTGTGGGTAAAGATCCTACAATTAATACAGAGAAAACCCAACAGTCAAAACGACCCCTATGAGCAAGCACTTGGCGACAGTGGGAAGGAAAAACTCCCTTTTAACAGGAAGAAACCTCCAGCAGAACCAGGCTCAGGGAGGGGCAGTCATCTGCTGCGACCAGTTGGGCTGAGGGGAGAGAGACAGGACAAAAGACATGCTGTGGAAGAGAGCCAGAGATTAATAATAACTAATGATTAAATACAGAGTAAAGTATAAACAAGTAAATAAGGTGAATGAAAAGAAACAGTGCATTATGGGACCCCCCCCCCCAGCAGCCTAGGCCTATAGCAGCATAACTAAGGGGTGGTTCAGGGTCACCTGATCCAGCCCTAACTATAAGCTTGATCAAAAAGGAAAGTTTTAAGCCTAATCTTAAAAATAGAGAGGGTGTCTGTCTCCTGAATCCAAGCTGGGAGCTGGTTCCACAGAAGAGGGGCCTGAAAGCTGAAGGCTCTGCCTCCCATTCTACTCTGAAGTATCCTAGGAACCACAAGTAAGCCAGTAGTCTGAGAGCAAAGTGCTCTATTGGGGTGATACGGTACTATGAGGTCTTTGAGATAAGATGGGGCCTGATTATTCAAGACCTTGTATGTTAGGAGAAGGATTATAAATTCTATTCTAGATTTAACAGGGAGCCAATGAAGAGAAGCCAATATGGGAGAAATCTGCTCTCTCTTTCTAGTCCCTGTCAGTACTCTAGCTGCAGCATTTTGGATCAGCTGAAGGCTTTTCAGGGAGCTTTTAGGACAGCCTGATAATAATGAATTACAGTAGTCCAGCATAGAAGTAATAAATGCACGAATTAGCTTTTCAGCATCAGTCTGAGAAAGGATGTTTCTAATTTTAGAAATATTGTGCAAATGCAAAAAAGCGGTCCTACATATTTGTTTAATATGTGCATTGAAGGACATATCCTGGTCAAAAATGACTCCAAGATTTCTCACAGTGTTACTGGAGGCCAAAGTAATGCCATCCAGAGTAAGTATCTGGTTTGACACCATGTTTCTAAGATTTGTGGGGCCGAGTACAAGAACTTCAGTTTTATCTGAATTTAGAAGCAGGAAATTAGAGGTCATCCAGGAAATTAGAGGTCATCCAGGCCTTTATTCCAGGCCTTTATGTCTTTAAGACATTCCTGCAGTTTAACTAATTGATGTGTATCATCTGGCTTCATGGATAGATAAAGCTGAGTATTATCTGCATAACAATGAATATTTATGCAATGCTTTTTGATAATACTGCCTAAGGGAAGCATGTACAATGTAAATAGAATTGGTCCTTGCACAGAACCCTGTGGAACTCCATAATTAACCTTAGTGTGTGAAGACTACCCATTTACGTGAACAAATTGGAGTCTATTAGATAAATATGATTCAAACCACTGCAGTGCAGTACCTTTAATGCCTATAACACAAACACAACATGAATTGGAACACTTAGCGAGAAGTACGAGACAAAAAGACACAAAGGGACACCCAAGATCACAATTACTGCAAAAAAAAAAGACTAGGTGCAACACAGAGCACAACATATCACATAACTGTACTCATCTCAAGAAACCCTAAAGTAAAAACAGACTCACTAATATCACAACGGAACCCAGACTCACAATAACAATAAAGAAAACAATCCAAGCGCAGCTTAACAATAACACAGAACTCAGAGCAGCGCGGAAATCAAACAGAAAACATGACCCAAACCCAGGGTCCATGGAACATATTTATTCCGGTTTACTGACGTTGCTCAGATCACTAGAAAGATACCAGATCTTTCTGAACATTTCATGCCTTTGTCTTTGAAAACAAAGGCCTGCAGATGTTCTTTATCAGGTAACAGAGGAGATGATTGCAGACCTGTTTGTGAGTAAAAACATCTGCAGGGGGCTTGGACACCAGGTTGGGCTGGGTTACATGCTCCTCTGCATTTTCAATGGAACATGCCTCGGTCATGTAATATTCATGTTACATTTCTCTCCACTTTAAAAGCTTGAAGTGCTTTTGCTGCTCATTGTTTTTCTTCACAAACAAATCCTGCTGAGACATCACCTTCACTCCACACTTACCTGAAATACAAAAACCTGACCTGCATTTAAAAGCCAAATTTTTAATTTTCATTTCAGTCTGAATCCAGCAGAGAAAGCTGGAATCTGTGTCTGGGAGATAAAGACAGGAACCTCAAGAGGGTTTTAAATATTATATCGGCCTGGAGGACAAACAAAAGCATACATCCAGCTGAGAAACAGAGATAGAAATTAAACTGCAGAACAGAAAGTAAAGGAAATGTGGTGAGATGGAAACAGCAATGCTCTGTGTTTCAGAGAAACATTGCTGGTTCTGAAACTGATCTTGGTTTCTAAAGCAGGGTGTCTTCAGCAGCAGCATATAAACCCTGCAGTCTCCTGCTGCGTAAGCTTGCACAGCTCTGAGTCTCAGTCACAGATGGAGGACACTGAACCAACTCAAAGTCTTAGAAACTTACACCCTGAGCACTTTCCCTTGCTAATGCTCTTCTGCTTCCAGCGTCTGGTAGCATTATAAACTAATCTTAGCTTAGAAATGCACTCCATTGATTACTAACGCAACCAAATGACCATCTCCCAGGACTCCAACACAAACTGAGGACCAAAAACCCTGATGTGGTTTCACATATGACATGCTAGCATCCAGGTAAGCTGAAATTAGCCAGCTAGCTGCTATGTTAGGTGTCAAGTAGTTTGCCCACTTTAGCAAGTAAGTTAATCTTAGCTAACATTAGTCAGACCAAAGGCAAGTTAATTGAATGAAGCCCATCTAGCCAAATTGGACTGGCCAGTAAAACTATGACCAACATCAGTAGTTATTCAGTTCACAGAGGGATTGTGTTGGGTTGAAGATCAAACCTGACCCCAAACTGTCTCTCTACTGACTGTTAGCTAATGCTAGTTTGCCTGCTAACACCACGTTCTGTATTAAAGATGGTCGAGATCAAGTTAAATGTTTTCACTGAAACCAGACCCGGTGAGCTTCCCCAGATAATCATCCTTTCATAATGACCATAATTTACAATCTGATCTGCATGTTTTAACTAGTGGGAAACTGGTGACTGAGCAGTTTCAGGCCACACTGGTTAAACCTGGGAGACTTTAATACCATTGGAAGTTTTCTTGCAACCATAGGAGTCGCCCCCTACTGGTCAGTAAAATGAATGTAGGTTTCAGATCCAGAGTCTACAGTCTGTGGCTAACATGCACAAACTGCGTGGAGCAAAACACTGCTTCAAATAGATAAGGGCTAATTCATCTAACTAATTCAGCTAATATTACATAACCATCAGGGTAGCTGGGTTAGAGCTAGCTGTAACTTGTCCAAGTCAGCTTTGTTGACATAAACAGTATATACACTGCACTTGCAGTACAAATTACATATAGTGCATTCAGCAGAGCAAAATAACAGATCAGGACATCTTGTCACTGTATTGGCTGTCACTAGCTGGCACAGGCAACAAAATAATGACAGGAGTTTGCTTATTGGCTGCAGTTAATAAGAATGGTTTTCTGGAAGTTACACTGAGCTCCTTTAAAGATATCTTCACAATTAATGGATTTTCAGGTGAGTGCAGAGAGATGTCATCAAGTTCTGAGAAATTAACCAACACACTGTTGTTTGGATTTGCACGAATGAGATTTGATGAAACTTTAGGAAGAGATATGAGCTGAACTAACAAAAGATGAGAAGCTGCAACTCTAATGTGAAAACAAAAGAAGACAGCTTAAAGTGTGACCTTCATCACTGCAGAGACACACACATACACACACGCAGACTTTATTTATTTAGAGAGCAGGAACACACATCAAACACATTTCACAGATTAACTTTAATGATCTAATGTGCGAGTGTACGTGCACGCAGCCACACACACACACACACAAACACACATACATACACACACACACACAAAACATCATCACTTTACCTCCCTGCAGCAATTAGAAGTTAACATTAGCATGGATGCTAAACACAGACTCACTGACATTATCAGTGTGTGTTTTAGCGTGTGTGTGTGTGTGTGTGTGCTGAAATTCATTAGCTAAACCACTGGCCTTTGGAAAGCATGCAAGGAAGCACATGCATCAACACACACTCACTCTGATGGCCAATTATCCACACACACACACACACACACGTTTCCATCACTTCAGAGGACATCACATCGACGTAGCTTCTTTCTTGGAGACTGAACTGAACATAATCAAATCAGTTCTTTATTTTCTCCTTTTAGTACTGTAGCAGTATTGGAGATAGATGGGAAGTGCAGTAAAGGAACGGGTGTGGCAACATGGATTTTTATTTGCAACTTTTGTCACAACTTTTGGGTCAACTTTTTGTCACATCCTCAATTGTCACAAGGCAACTTCTATCCACAAATACCACCATTTGTCATTTTGATGATTTAGTCAACACCTGAGCAAAGATGCAGAGTTAGTCAGGAAACAGAGACACAGCACAACAGGACAGGCCTGCCATTTTAGGAAATCAGCATATGATAAGATGGCAATGGCAATTTTATTTATATAACACATTTCATTATATCTAAAACCAGCATTACCAACATTTGTAGTGCCCCAAGTGGCCTTTAGAGGAACTACAGTTCGTGGTGCTGTGTTTATTCTTCAGTGCTGGAGGCTGCTGCTTGGGTAGCACCTCAGAGTAACCCTCTAATTGTCTTAAAAAAGTTACTTGATGGCACTTTTAAGGCTTTTTGTCCCATTAAGGAAGTAAAGTCTCTAAAATGTGACCATGTAAAGGATGTAGGTCCCCACAATATAGTTATACAAGTTCACACGCACACACTGACCTCAGCAATGAGAACGACGATGACGCAGTCGTCTTTCTCGGCGGTGCTGAGCTCTGACATCAGGGAGGTGAGCGTGTCGGTCAGGTAGGAGTGGACCTCCCTCTTCACACTGGGAACCCCCATCACTATAGAGACTGCACACACAACACACACACACACGAGGTTTAAAGATTGCCTCTAACGCCCCACAATATGAAAGGTCCAGATGGAGAAGCACTCGCTCGCAATACCAAGCAAACAGACACAGTCGAGGGTTTAGGAGATCCATTTATTTTGCAGGAAATAAACAGAGCCTGAGGCAGCCAGGGAGATTTAACATTTTCCCAAAACATACACAGGTCTGACTTGATCTAGGCATATTGAGTATTTCCAGTATGTACACAGAGCCCAGATGTGAAATGGTCTCAGGAAAAAATATTCCCAGGGAATATACGGAGAACAAAACAAAACAGCAGGTAGTCCAAAGAGTGTAAGAGCATGTTTCCAGCAAATACACAGAGCCGGACATTTCAAATTAAAAGCCTTTCAGGTGGTTAAGCATAAGAAACTAACAGTCCACATCCTTTAAACTGAAATAGACCAACCCCCCCCCCCACACACACACACACTTTTTTCTGTACATTTGAGTCTTTCTGTTTCAGTTTAATGTTTTTCTCCCCTTGATGCTCCAGAAAAAGAAAACACTTTGTGCTTATCCTGTGTTGTTTCAAAGGTTTAACATATAAATCAGATTTGTCTCTCACACACACACACACACACACGCACACACACACACACACACACACACACACACACACGCACGCACGCACACACACACACATATATCATTTCCTTGCTGTGTTTCTTTTCTTGGTTATTATCTCTGTCCTTTGCTGCACCATAAAGCACTTTCCACACGACTAACCTGTTTTAGTCAGTGCATCATAAATTTATCTGACTGCTTGTGCACACACACGCGCGTGCGCGCACGCACACACAGAGAGCAATATCTTCCATTTTCTGATGTGTTTGTTCTCTGTGGTTTTATCTGTATTTATGCCGTCTGTGTAACACAGAGTTGTCAGAAAATGGTTTACTAAGCAGAAGAAAGCTTTAAAAATAAATTAGGCTTGACACACACACACACACACACACACACACACCAGGAGTGACCTTGGTCCGCCTGTTTGATCACAGCTCTGTATTTATTCTCCAGGGGATGCTGAGTGCATGGGGGGGGGGGTCCACACAGAGGCTCTTTCTCTGAGGTTCAGACTGCTCTGCTCAGCAGACTTCCATATATCACACTTAGATCTGCCTGTATTTAACCAGGAAGCTCAGAGATTAAAATCTAAACATTTTTCTGCCAATAAAGAGACTGCTTCAAGGCCATGAAGATAATTAAAAACATAACAAGCAAAAAAAGGTCCAGCAGTGAGTGTGCTCAGAGAAAGGTGTGATGGATTTTACCTCCAGTGCGTCCCTGTCCCAGGTGCACAGCAGGCTGCAGGCTGTCCTCTCTGTTCAGCAGGTGAGGAAGATGATGGAAGATGGAGGGAAGCTGCAGCACGTTTTTACTGCTGCTCACGTTCCACAGCTTCAGCCTCGTCTCCTCTGCAGACACACAGACCGAGCCAGCAGAGATCAGGTGACGTTCATTCAGGTCTAACCTCCGCCAGCTTACACAGACTCCATCACAGTTTCATAGAACGGGCTTAGAAACGCGCTCACAGTTGGATGAGTGAAGTCAGAGTAAACCGGGCATGTTAACGGAGCAGATTTATCTCCTCTGAACACACACAGAGCAAATTACAGCAGATACAACAGATCAGTTTAAATGGATTACAGCTGATTCTCTGCATCTTCTGACTGAGCACATTATTGAGTTTTTTGCTGTGCATCAGAGAGACAGAAATGCTCCACAGTGAGTGACTGCAAGGCTGCCCGAGGCATTTTAAATGTAACGTGGAAAAAAGTCACTATGAACATCAGGAGAGGTGTGGACTGGGAGCCAACCTCATGGTTTACAGCACAGTCCATTGCAACACTGTGTCAGGTATCACAGCACAAACGCACAAATGCTTCAATGTGAAATAAATGCTGCAAACGTGCTGAAATGTCCCTCCAAAGGCCCTGAAAGTGGCGTGCTGCGACTGGAAACTCAACATTTGTGCCATCCGTGGCACCTCAGCTCTGGGCGGCATCATTTCTGCTAGCAGCCAGATTCTCTCACAGTTAACATGCTGTTATTTTAGTGCCTCTAATTAAAAAACAGATAAAGTGATGATCATAAAGTTAAATTAAGTGATGTAAACCACAGAGTATCCAACACATGAGACCAGTAGCTCTTACTTTTTATATTACTGGCTTTATCTATGAGAATATAAGAGTTTATTATTATTACATTTAATAAGAAACGTCCCAGAGCAACAGATCACTGCAAACTAAACTAGATCAGCTGATCAGCACACAGACAGCTGCTTTTTCTTTGAGCTTCTTATTAATTTAGTTGTTTGCTTGATTTGATCTCATTGGCCCTGGAGATGTGAGGTCAGCAGTTGGACCCTCCTCCTAAATTAGTGATGCAAAACCCACGCTTACAGCGGTCCACACACTTAGACCATGATGAAATGAACCCTTCCTGCAGGGACGACATGTCTTTGTCTAAGTGACGTTAACAGAGCTTAAACTTTGCTGTAAGAGAAAATCTCCTCATGACTGACCGGAGAGGCTGCTCCAGGTGCGGTTGATGTCTCTGAGCGCCTGCTTCTCAGCGATGGCCCTTTTGATCTCTTCCAGGACCAGGTTCAGCTCTTTGGAGCGCCGCAGGTTCTCCTGCTCAGCCGAATGGAGGCGTTCCCTCAGCGCCAGGAACTCCCTCTGGTAGATATCGACCACATCTCCTGCAGAGGAAGAGGAGAGCAGGGGACAGGGTTATTACATGTGGTCAGGAGAAATCTGAGAAACAGAGATGGCACACTGGCCTTGGGTTCAGATCCATGATGCTTTACGGTTGTCAGGTTGCACTTTGATAGGCGGGTCTCATAGTTTTAGTCCTTGAGTTTATCTCCCCTAGTCTTACATCCTGTTTTACTTTGTGAGTCGTGAGTCTCTCTAATTGAGCTCAGCTGTGTTCCCAGGTCCCGTGCCTCCTTGTTTCCTTCTTGACTTTGTCAGTCTCAGTCTCGTCTGTCTTATATTTAGTTTACTTCCTGGTCTCGTCCTGTTTAATTATTCCTAGCTGTGTCTCGTTATCCTGTTTTTGTCCTCAGTTTGTGTCATTTCTTTTTTGTGTTGTCGTCTACAGTGGGTACAGAAAGTATTCAGACCCCTTTAAATTTTTCACTCTTTGTTTCATTGCAGCCATTTGCTAAAATCAAAAAGTTCATTTTATTTCTCATTAATGTACACTCAGCACCCCATCTTGACAGAAAAATGACAGTAATGTAGACATTTTTTCAAATTTATTAAAAAAGAAAAAGTGAAATATTAAACACACTCAAACACACCTGTCTATATAAGAGCTCACAATTTAAAGGGGTCTGAATACTTTCTGTACCCACTGTATGTTACCCTGCTGTGTGCCGCCCTGCCCTTTAGTTCTTGTTCACTTCTGGCACCCGTCCAGCCCAGTTTATTTGTATTTAGTGTTTCTTGTCATTCCAATAATAAACTGCCTTTTAAGTTCGATTCTGCGTAAGAGTCCTGCATTCTGGGGTCGCCTGCCACACAGCTCTCCTGTCTGCATTTGGGTCCACAACTCATAACAAAATGTAATGAAAGCCCATCGAGGCCTCAGGAGAAGGAGTTGGACCACAGAACATAAACATCCCATCAGCCCTCAGGCTTTTCTGCCTCCCTAGACTGGGAACCAGTGACCGCAGCTAGCTGTACATAAAGATGTTTGGATTTTAAGTGAAATGGTTATGAACGGTTATTTATCAGCCATCAGGTAAAAATTTCAATGCCTGACTTTTACTTGCAATTGAGTATTTTTCTTTTAACTGTAAGAAACTTTTCCAGGATGTATTTAAATATTAGTTCTGTGTCTATAATGAACCTGCAAACACAGGAAGTCAAATCAGTACAGATTTATGAACGGGGGCATGCCGCTGTTTCATGACATTCCTTTATCTTTGCATATTCTCCCTCAGTCCTGTGTGACAGACAGGAAAACAGGGAGACTGAGGCTTCATCGGATTACTCTGAAGGCAGGTAGAGTGTCGGGCTGTGGAAGATCATCATCATCAACAGGTAGAAGGGAAAAAAAGGGCATAATCTGGGTAAAAACATGGAAATAAAAGTCCAAATCCTTCATCTGCCGCAGCCGGCCGTCCATCATCCCTCGCTGAGTTAATGCTACATGGATGTAAATCTGCACTAATCCCTTTTGGGCTCACATGCAGACGTCCCCATTCACTTTGTTCAGCCCTCCAGCTGTAATGCATCCGACTGAGAGCCAGAAAATAACAAGTGTCAACACGAACAGCTCGGCCTGGACTTTTCTCAGCCGACACATGATGAGCTTTCCACGTTTTAACTTAACAGTTTTTGAGAGTTTGATAGACAGAACACGGTCTGTTCATTTACCTCGCCACAGACAACGACAGGCTTTTATTTTGAAATAGCTTCATACAGTGGCACCTGTTCCTGTTTTAAGTTGCTTCTGGTATAAAGGAGACGCTTCTCTAAGTTAGTCTGTGGTTGGATAAATTCAGGATATTTTAGCACCAAAGAATCAACAACAAGGAAAAACTGGGGAAAAACCAAAGAGGAATATCTGCATGAAGACAAAAGAGTTCATTTACTTACTGCCACACCCAGAGTGTTCATTGTGGAGGAAGGAGAGCTGAGTCTGCACAGCGTTATTTTATTTTTGATTATTAGATTTTTATTTTAAATCTAGAAACACAAATATTGATACAGAAATGAAAAAAAACCCCAAACAAACATCAAAGATGAGATTTCAGCAAACTCATTAATGCTTCCTCTCGTCACCACGTCACACTGTTCATGGCGTCCGGTCCAACAGTAATATCAGTTAGCACCAGTGTGGGATCAGAGCAGGTTTAGGCTGCTCCGGTATTGCTTGTCTCCCCCACTGACAGGAATTTTTGGTTCTAATATGAACCTGAGCATTTGTGTCACTTTAAAACAAACTAAATTTAATTCCTATATTAAATTTTATTTTAAGTCCAACATTCCTTCTCACATTTTAAACTTTTTGTTTTCTGGCTAGTTAGCGTTGGTTGGGTCATCGATGCTGATGTCATATCCTCCGTCTACTAGCTGAAATTTTTAGTGGTTCCTTCCTGTTCGGCTCCGCAGCCAAGAAGGCGACCGTTGCCCAGCAACCGTGTCAGTGCTGAGTCACCATCAGCTGACCATCTTTACTCAGGTTAGGTTGAAAAAACTGTTCCAAAATGACAACATTGGAGTCATAATCACCTTGATTTACTGTTAGAATGTTTCCAGCAAGAAAAAGTTTGTGTTTATTCTTATTGACTATCTCCAAATGGGAAAAAGTCGCCATGTAGAGAAAACCCCAAAGAAAAAATTCAAGGTAACTCAAACTCCCAACCCCTCGCTCCAAAGACAACCTACTCAGCTAACTGCTAAAGTTCAATATGGAATCAATGAGATGGGATTTACATGCACATAAATGTAAATGTTCATATTTAACAAATAGGCTCCAGTAAAAACCAGACTGTGTTCTGTTCACAACCGCTTAGGTACCAAATTGGTGTCCAAATATAATTTGTTCTCCATGGAAACAAGGTCCACATTGATCCCTGCACCACGACCAGCTCTGTGGAGCTAACGCTGCTGTTTCCACACTCGACCTGTTGGCCGTCACAAGTACACCATGTGTGTACTGTTCTGGTAAACACACTTAGGATAGGATGAACAAACTCATGCACACAAACTCCGAGTGTAAGGATGGAAGTGCCTGCTCTCAGATCAGCTTGATCCAAGGACTCCAGTAGCAGCTGATTTTTTAATAGATCAAATTTTCTGTGCAGACCACAAAGTTAAACCAAGTTTAATAAGTCTGGAGCACTTCAGAGCTCCCTGTAGAGTATTGGAGACATGAAACTTGGTGATAAAGGTCAGAAAGTGTCCACAGTCAGTGCTCCAGACTTCAAAACTTGTTACCAAACAGGATAGGAGGGACTGTGCTGCAGTTTGTCAGCTGAACTTTAATAGCTGGAGAGTAAAACCACTCAAAAAGCGCCTCATTTTGCTGTAATTATTCCTGTAAACCCTCATTAATGAGAACAATGGTCACATCTGTTTGGCTGATAACTGCAGTGAATTTATGAGCACGCACACACTCCTCGCTGATGAGTTTTTAATGATGCTGCTGCCCAGTTATTTATCTGCACTGATGAAATAATCTCCTTCCTGCAGCAGTTGGTCTGTTAAACAGTGAACTCTGTTTCTGCTCAGGGTTTTGCTCCAGCAGTGGTTTCAAATCCTTACTAATGCTAACAGACAGGGAACATCCAAACACACATACAGGACATGCACTACGATCATTATAGTAAGATGCCATGATACATGTCAAATGCAGAAATACGCTGCTCAGAAAAACTAAAGAAACCTTTAATCAGAGTTCAGCATCATAAACCTCTGTGATAGTGTTGTGGTCAGTAAGTATCAGAGGGGGGGTGTTCATCAGGTTCAGCTGCTTTGGTGTTCAAGAAATTACCAACAGGTGCACTAGAGGGGCAACAATGGGACAACCCCAAACAGGAATGATTTACAGGTGGAGGACTCTCACATTTTTCCCTCCTCATCTTTTCTGACTGTTTTTCACTAGTTCTGCATTTGGCTAGGGTCAGGGTCACTGCTGGCAGCATGAGGCCATACCTGGATCCTACAGAGGCTGCACAGGTAGTCCTACTCCTCCAGGATGGCACATCAATACGTGCCATTGCCAGAAGGTTTGCTGTGTCTCCCAGCACAGTCTCAGAGCATGGAGGACACTCCATGAGACAGGCAGTTACTCTAGGAGAGCTGGACAGGAGAAGGTCCTTAACCCATCAGCAGGACCGGGATCTGCTCCTTTGTGCAGGAGGAACAGGATGAGCCCTGCAGAGCTACAGAATGACCTCCAGCAGCCGCTGGTGTGAATGTCTCTGAGCAAACAATCAGAAACAGACTTCATGAAGGTGGCCTGAGGGCCCGGCATCTTCTAGTAGGCCCTGTGCTCACTGCCTGGGAGGCATATCCATGGAGGGATGCACAGACCTCTACAGGCTAGGCAACGGCACCCTGACTGCCATCAGGTATCAGGATGAAATACTTTGAACCTGTCAGACCCTACGCTGGTGCAGTGGGTCCTGGGTTCCTCCTGGTGCCTCATGTGGTGAGAGTATGCAGGCAGTTCCTGGCGGATGAAGGAATTGATACCATTGACTATTCCCACGCTCGCCTGACCTAAATCCAGTAGAACACCTCTGGGACATCATGTTTCGGTACATCCGAAATGTTTGGACACACAATGTGTCCAAACATTTGACTGGTAATGTATTTGCATACATCACATAGAGTTTGGCACTCACAGGTAATGTTTAGGCAAAGTTTCATCAAGATTGGTCCACTCAGAGGAGGGAACAGACATACAGACGCTAAGATCTTCACAGTACAATTTAATAATCACAGCACCTTCAAATTTAAAGATGCCCTTTGAGAACATTTTTCAGGACATGATTAGCTCGGGCTGGGAGCTTGTTAAATCAGATAGTAAAAATAAAGCAATAAAGCACACTTATTTACAGATTTCATATTTTTGTGTAAATAACTGAATTAACCCTAAAGCCAAACGTGTCATTGGGGACACGGTGTACTTTAAATGTCCTGCTGTTCGTGAACTTCCAGCAACAATTACCGTAACAACCCTTTGTTGGCTGTGAAGCACAATTTCTCAGCTTTCAGAAATCATTTAAATTTTCCCGATAGGACAAATAGTCACGTAATTATGGTAATTCATAGTGTGTTTGATCAGCCGTCTCAGCGGTGATATGCTCGATGCTAACCAGCTGATCACGGCAGGTAAGGGCAGGTCACAGGTGCATCAGCAACGATCGCCCGCTGTTAGAGGGTTAAGCAGTAGAGTAAAATCCACAGTTTGTAATTTGGGGGAATTGCCGGCTCTACTGCCTCATTATTATCTGAAGAGACATCTTTGAAGAGAAGAATCCACATGAAGCCACAAATCACATATTTGAGCCTCGTAATGAACGTGGTGCAGAATTATGAAGTATGAATTAGCCTCAACATTACTAAACGATATCCTTCAAATCTTTAACCACGCATGACGACCCTGTAGTGAGCTATTTATGATTATTTGGCACTTTTCTTTTGCATTTTCAGTACAATGATACCATGTTTTGTCGTGTTCATTGAATTACTGAACTAAAAGAAATCACTTTATTACCAAGAAAATAGAATAATTGTGAAGTGCAGGAAAAAAGCCTGTCAGTATTTTTAGACCGGAGGGTTTATGAAGCTGCACAGCTTTGAGTCCCACTTTTATAGTTAAAAAATAAAAGAGAAAGCAGCCTAACAGCTTTAAAAATGTGAAAAGAAAAAAACTAGAAGGTCAATCAGCAGGGCACACACCCCCCCCCCACCCCTACATACTACACTGCAGCAGACCCCACCCAATGCTGTCATCCTCCATCAGAGTTTACTACATCACAAAGGCTAGAAATTAATTTTACTGGCTTTAAAAACTGTAAAAAGTGATTTCCTATTTATTTAAAAATGGGCGGATTTATAGTCTGGATATATTTATTCAGTTTATCCCTAACCCCTGACTGACCTCTAAGAACTATATGAGAATAGAAACACATTTGCAGATATGAATTATGTGTCTGTGATTTTTGTGTTGATTTGCATTATTGTGAGTATTTTAATTTAAAATAGAAAAAGACTGAATTATCAGCAGTACCTGTTTCTACCTGAGCACCAAATGTCATCGTGACTGATAAAAAATTCACTGAGAGATGAATTTTAGAATTTTGCCAAAGATAAAAGGGGGATTTTTTTATTTTTGAAATTGTTTGGTGGCCCTTGTCTTTTGACCTTGAAAATGAAATCATATGTTCTTGGGCCCCTGAAGAATGGACAGGGGTGAAAACATCCTCTCCCTCCACCTGTCGGTGGGTGGGGTCACAGCAGAAATCCCTCTGTTAGAGTTACCTGTGTAACAAACACACAGTTGTACTGTTGGGCTTCACTGCTGAGTTGAATCTGCGATGTTACGTTGTAAAGCTACCTCTTCCATGTATTTATGCTGTAACACAGTACAAGGAAGGGAAAAAACAGACTGATAATCCAAAAACGTGATTACATCGGATTATGATGTGAAACATCCATCCATCTTTTTATCAGAGAACGGAGAATGTGAAATATTTAAAAGGAGACAAACTCTCAGTAAAACGGGGTAACCAGTTTTGTGGCAGAGGAAGAGCAAATCTACTGTTAAAGGTTAGGCTCCTAAAAGGCTGGAAAAGTCCTTTAGACATCTGCATCCTCCAGACTGATGATATCGTGTCCTTCAAAGAACGCAGGCACACGTTTAATCTGAACACAAAACATTTAGACCCCACAAACAGCTGCTGTAATCACGATAACAAACCTAAGATCATATCACAGGTTTATAATCTGTTTACATCACAAGTTGAAGCTCATCTAGCCAGCAGGGGGCCGTCCACCAAACCACCATTATGAATTTAATATTATGAAACAACACATGACACATAAACACATCCATCAGTGTAACAGCAGGCGGACACAAAAATCATCATGTTAGCAGACAGGAAGATGAAAAACAGGTGTTGGACAAGTGCAGGTTATCTTAATGAGCAGAGGGATTCTTTATTGAAGCTTCTTCCTGCAGCAGGAAGTTCACCAAGGACCACGAACCTTTGGGAAATTAATTTAACACTCAGCTTAATTTCTGAACATTTAAAAATGCTCCATGTTAAAAGTACCGCCACCTAGTGGCCGTCCTTGGATGTACACAGGGCAGTTTGTTATAAAGTCAGGGAAACTGTTCACACCTTTCCACTGCTGGAACTCCGCTAGTGTTCTTTCTAATGACCAGCAGGGGGCGACTCCTCCAACTGCAAAAGCAAGTGATTGCACAGACGTCTGTGAGAAAAATGATCAGTTCATTAATCGCTGTGGTAACCACTTTGCTAAAGAGTCAGTCATTAGTTTAATCTAATTGAATACAACACAATGTTTGATTTGTGCGAAAAGGGCAGTGACACAGGTGGAGTTTTAGGGTGGGCATACTTAAACATATGAGTTGTCCATTTCTCTGTTTAATCTGTGGCAGATTTATAGACACTAACATGGTGAACCTGATCGGAGTGTGATTACCACTGCTACGTTGGGGCTTAGTTTTGCTTCAGTCCTGGTTAGACTGGCAGAATTGACAGGTCATCAGGAAGTTGCTTGTTTCAGGCATTACTGTCCTGTTGAGGCGTTACTGAACATTTCAGCCTGTAGGGGGCACCAACACGGCTTTAGACAAACAAATCAAACAAAGCTGGATTTACAACACAATACACAACATTTGTGATGTTACTACAGAACGGCCTGAGATATTCATGCCTTCTCCTTTGACCTCACACCAACTGATGTCATACGTGTGATCGCTTTCTTTCATTAAGTCCCTGAATGCACAAACATCAATAACAGGAAACAAAATGTAGACGAAAGCCTGAAACAATGAGACGCCAGACAGTCATATGAACCCTGATAGTCTGATCCCTTGAAAATGTCCTCATGTTGCACAAATGTCCTCATGCCAAAGGTCAAAAACTCCAGCTTGTCCTCACACAGATGCATGTACAGGTAGATGCTCCCACTCGTTCATCTATTTTACGGTTTACCCACCCAGATGTCACCCCAAGTTCTTTTAGCCTAAAAATGAATAATCTGCCATATGAGGACCAAACTGATCCCCACATGTGATTGATTTATGTTCCCACAACATCAGTAACACAAGAACACACACAGGCCCAGCTCAGATCAATAGCTGCATGTAGACGGATAAACACCACTAATACACAGTAATCCTGCACTGCAATACCACAACACACATTTCTCACACAAAAGCCGAGCCTGGAGGGCAGATAGGTTGAGTCATACTGTAGTAATATCTGTGTGTGTGTGCGCGCGCATGTGTGTGTGTGTGCATGTGTGTGCGTGTGTGTGAGAGTATAATAATGTAAAAGCCACCGATCACAGGTAATGAGATTACTCTCCACACGCACACACGGACACACACGCACAGACACACACACAGGATGACTCACAGTTAATGGTCTTGTGGTTCTTTTAGCAAACAAGAGGAAGGACGAAGACTGAAAGTCGGTTCTCTCTGATCAATCAATACTTTAAATGTCAATCATCAGTGCGACATTGATCACTTGCAGCATTGATCTATATAGTGCTGTATGCATATGAATGCTCTCAGGGTTAAATGCTCCTACAAATAGATGCCATTACCAAAAATCTGGGTGTGAAAGTCAGTCTAATGGGTTCATTTTGGGTTTCTGCCTCATGTTGGCCTCCTTCACTGTACTGACATCGCTCTGGACCTCAGAGCACCAGTGAACAGCTACCACATACATGTTCAACACTTGGAATCAACTCCAGATCTTTGATCTGCTTCGTGTGTCCTGAAGTAATGAAGGAACGGGCCATCAAACTGCCGGCCCCATAATTGTCCAGTTACTTTGGAGCCTTATAAAAATATAAAAATGTTGTAATTCCTGAACATTTAATGCAACACTTGAATAAAAGCTGAACGTCTGCACTTCAGTCACACCTCGACTGATTTAAAATCCGCCGCGATGCTGCGCAGAGGCAAAATAAAGGGGGAAAATGTGTCCACAAACTTATGACTCTGTCCCAGTGGTGTGCACACGCCCCTCCTCTTTTTTTTTGTTTTTGAGTCTGAAGCAAATCGACTTGCTGCTGTAACGCTCGACCCACTCAGGAGTTACACTGACATATTTCCAAAGTGAACTTTACCACTTCGTGCACTAACACATGCGCTTTCCCTTCTGAAGGCCAAACTCTGCAGCACCTACTTGGAAATTTCCTGTCATTTGAAACTGAGTAGCAGCAGTTTGTTTTTTAGGACATTTTTGATGAGTGCTTCCAAGAAACTGGGGAAATAGAGGACCTGTTAGAAGTGTTACAAAAACATTCAGACGCAGGTTTAAACTGTGATACTGATAAATATGTTATAGCCGAGCCCTAAAATAACAGGATTTCCTTCAGTTCCTTCATGTTATCAAGTGAAGTTTGACATTTTGTTCATGCAGCTGACAGCAATGAAATGCTAATAAAGTTTTTACTGTTCAGAGTGTGTTCGGTCTCATGTTCATGCTCACTGACAGAAACTAGGTGATGCCTTCACATGGCTGAGCATCACGGACAGATTGGTCTGGCACTTTTTAACGAGGTCCCTGATGAAGGGGCTTCTGGTCCCTCGTCTTCCTCCCCCCCAGCAGATGGTGTTTAATCAGAGAGTGATAAATGAGGGAATACAACAGTCAGCTGTCGCTGCAGTTTCTGTCATTGGAGCCAAATGAACAGTTCTTAGCCCTTCATACAGATACAGGAGGAATGCAGCATTAGAAATTCAGGTGGAAGAGATGAAATAACACTGTGACACACACAGGACGAAGCAGTGGGACCCTCCACATGTCAAAGAGGAAGTCAACAGGACACGACGGGTGGCTCACAGGAAATTGGTGCACTGTGATTTGCCTTCTGAGTCACCCTGATGTGTTTATTAGAGAATGAGAAGGGAAGGAAATGAAGCTGCTGAGTCAGCAGGATGTGACGGCGGGGTCGTCATCCCAGAGCGACGTGAAGGCAGTTCATTATCGCCAAAACCACTGAGCAGCATCACGGACAAATCACCACGAGTTCAGGGGGAAACATTTACAGTCATACTAATGCATCTGACCAACACCGGGGGGGTCATCAGGAGCTTCGACATCGCTCCTGTGAGCCGCCTAACTGTGAGGCCAAGACTCACAAACCACACACAATAATAACACAACACCACACACACAGCAGTCTCACAGTATAAACCACCATATTGCACCTTTAGTATCACAACAGTAACTCTGTTTGTTGACAATTGACGAGCCAGGGCGCACATGCCAAACGACACATTTTGCACACATGAGTCATGCCTGCGATTAGGACAAGACGGCACTGAATGATGCTCCAGAGACGAGAACAGGCTGCAGCAAACAGCCCAGAAAGTTCTGGGGAATAAACCTAAATGTGTGTGTTTATGAGAGATGCTTCAGACTGCGAGCAGATCAGCGTCACACTGTTTGACTTTTAATTACAGCAACATCACTCCAGACTTCACTGGCTCTCCACACGAGGCTCTCAGACCCAAGCTAACCTCACCAGGGTCCAGTTTGCCTGGCAAAAATAAAGCAGACTTAACTGGTCTTTGGATTAATAATCCATCAGCGGCACTTATATTTAGTCAAACTGAGCTGTAATTCCAAATCGAGCTGAATGCAGCGAAACCCCAGCTGACCCTCTGAACGTCTGGCATTTGTGCCTCGTCAGTAGGTTTGTGTTTGTTAACGGCTGTAATCTGTATGCTCTTCCAGGAGGCAGGCGTGTGTTTGTGCTGCTGTCTGAGGGCTCGGAGCCAGCTCTGACCCGCTTTCCTGAGTGAACAGAAGACGAAACAGCTGGAGTGTGTGAGCGAGAATAAACAGGTGGAAACCTGTGATTTTCAGTCAGGCAGTGTCACAGGAAGTCAATTATCCCCCTCCACACACACGCGCGCACACACACACACAGGCAAGTATGTGAGCAGTGTTAACACACTTGGCAAGTCAAGGTTGGAGCATCAAAAAAATGACATCATCTAACCTCCAGCTGTGTGTGTGTGTGTGTGTGTGTGTGTGTGTGTGTGTGTGTGTGTGTGTGAGAATGGCTGATTCATTTTACACAGTACAGAAATGACTCATATTTCCTCTCATCAGTTTAAAGCTTTGATCGGCTAATGCGAGCTAGCCTGGTGAGTACTCTGCATCCACAGTGTGGGAGCATCACTCACACACAGCTGATGATCAGTGCTCGGTAACTTCAAAATAAAATCCAAGACTTCCTGTAACACCGCCTTCGCAGCCCACGAAGTCCGCAAAGGCTGGAAGTGAGCGGCTGCGAAATTGGACAGTCTAACTTTAATATCAGCGTCGCTCATGTCACCTAGCAACCGTGACAGTGCAGTTGTGGAAAAGCAGCTGTTATAATGGAGCTGAACTTTTGCTCCTTTCTGTGGGTTAATTTTAATTCTTTAATTCAGAATAAGCTGTTAAAACAAGCATAACACATTTCTACATCAAGCTCATACGCTGAGTGAATGATTAATTTCCAAATATATTAACAGGTCTCTGAATGAATGAATGAATGAATGAATACCTTTATTAATCCACAATGGGGAAATTTACAGTTAACAGAACCCCCATCCAAGAAGACTAACAAACATGGGGTGCTGCAGAGGTGCTGCCATTAAAAAGACAGAAACAATACCAAAAACATGTAAGGATGAGTGAGGAAAAAAAATCATGTCATACTTTGTATACATACACAGTATAATTTTACAAAAACCTCTGTGATAGTGCAGGAAACATGGCCTATAGCGAGGGGGGGGGATCGGGCTACTGTGGGGCTGAGTCAAACTCCCCTCCTCAGCTAACAGTTCTGATCAGAGGTGAAATGTTCATCAGCAGCTAGGTCACGGAGATCAGTCCAACACAGATCAGAAGGAGACAGGATTGGGGGGGGGGGGTGTAGAGCATCTGTGTACAGAACATCCAGGAGAAGACTGAGATAAGCAGCAGTCCAAGGGAGACCAATTCCTGATTCTATGACTTGTTCTGGAACAGGCTGTACTGATTACTCTGTTGACAGCCTTTAGTCTTTCTGGGACCTCTCAGTGGTGAAAAAAATCCAGTCATCCAAATCCTCTTGTTCAATCCTTCACCGTGCAGAAACAGGTACCTCTCCAAGATCTAATCCCTCCCAGCAGCTCCAGGTATACTGAGTCTGAGTTTGAGTCTGTACCTTTCTGCATAACCCGTCATAAGCAGCCTTACCACGGCCCAACAGCTGCCCAGACTTCCTGAAGTGTAACGACAAGCCAGGAGTCTCCAGGTCCAATTCAGAGAAATCCTAGTGTCAGTAAGCCAAATGTGTATTTCCTCCATCGACAGTACAGCCAGGCACGTCATCTTCCACCCACACAGGAATCCATAACTCTTAGCATTTTAGCCAGCCGGAAATGTCAATTGGATAAGAGGGAATAGGGTTTTCCTTTCCCCAATCTCCCCATGGTGAACAATTTGATCAAAATAATGGCGTAGAGAGACCAGCTGACCAGATCCATAATTATAATTTCTAGTTCGGAAGCTTTGTGAAGAGAGGCTCTAAGCAGCAAAGCAGGGTAAAAAGGTAAGGGCTGGGGAGAGAAGAAAAGTGCGTCCGTCTCTGCTGAGGAGCTGAAGAAAAAAAATGTTGAATAAATCTATCCAGTTATGAAGCTTAACTTTAATTTCAGCCAAACTGATTTGCTCAGGAACAAATGAACCACTGAAATAAACCAAACATCAGCTGTTACAGATCATCTGAGTGAGTTATATCTGTGTTTAACTTCCACTCAGCAACGAAAGCCAGTGGAGGTTTGAAAAGGATGTACCGGGTGTTCTGTCCGGGTATAGTAAGCCTCGATAGCCCAGTCAGCTGACAGCTGGTGAGACGAGCTGCTGGTAGAGCAGCGGCAATGGACATCTCTGAAAACAGCGGAGCACTTTTTGCAATTAAGCGACATCTTGATAAAACGAGCTGATGTTTGAGGTTTACACATTTACATTCTCGCCTGAAAACATCTTAAACATTTATTTTGTGTCACAAAAACAGTCATTTTTCAAAAGCTCTCCTCCACTACTGTAGTGTTTGAGTTTTGATGCGCAATGAATAATGGGATATGGCAGGCCACGAAGGATACACTGGACCTGTGGGAGGTCAAGAAACCTCAAAGACTGAATTTGTAAAAAAAAATAAAAAATGCTGAGGTCATGTGCCGTATTGTTTAGTGTTTGTGTTTAAGGTTTAACGCACAAATGTTTAGTGTTATAGAGTTTAAAAACAACTTAAAGAAAGGAGGATGTGATGATCAGATGTTATTGTAACTAAACTGATGCAATTTCGTATCTATTCCTAGAGACTGAAGTTGGTATATAGAGATGAAAAGAAGAAGAAGGTTAAGCTTGGACTACAAAGAAAAGAATTGATAATCTAACGTCTTGTATGTTCTACCTGCCTGCCTAAAGTGAAAGTAATAAAGGCACGTTGCAGAAGTATAAACGATTCATTCCTCCAAATGAGGAGATGAACAAAACATGACCCATCCCTCAAATTCAGGGAAAAGAAGGAAGCATTCGTCGACCGCATTTGGAGGAGTCTTCGAATTTGGACAGCCTTCGTCACCTTGCTATGACGTAACCGACTTACAAATGTGGCCCTTGAAGGATGCGGCCCCTGAATTTTAGATGGTCGGTTAGTCTGTTGGGCTAAATGCTTTTTAAGCAAACCTGCAGTTTCTCGGACGTCCAGTAGAGGCAGCAGTGAGTCAGTCCCCATAGACTCCCATGTTAAACCTTTCCAGAAGAAATAAGCTGGTTTACAGCCTGATACAGAAACTGCTTTGGTCTCTGTGGATAATTTCCCCCTTCATAACAACTGTATGGGGGGGGGTGTCTTTAAGTCACCTGTTTATATAAAGTTTGCATTATTAGGGGTGTGGCCTCTTGGGATTCACAGTCAGATCCACCCCTCCTCAAGATTTATGGTTGTTTGCAACCAAGATGGTGGTGGAGACACTGATGTCAAGGTTTCAGAGCAGGATGGTAGCTACGCCCATCTTTTATTGTTTATGGTGCCTCGAGTGGCCAGTGGAGAAACTGCAGCTTTGGGCACTTCCTTGTTGGCTTAATTTTGAGGTTGCTGCTCGGTTAAGACAAAAATAGGCACAGTAAATATTTTGTAAAAGGTTCCTGACGTGACATCCGAACTACAAGCAGCTACCTGGTTTTATGTACAGCTTTAAGAGTGTCACCCCTCCTTTACTAGACCTGAGATATCCCTGTGTACTATTTAATAGCACTCTACTCAGGGTTACATTTGCATCCCTGGAAGGTCATTTTGGCTGTTAAACGCCTCTTCTGTTGTATATTTAAAAAGTCAAATAAAGATTTATTGGAAAGTTTGAGTAAAGTGAAGCAAAGTCTGAAAGTTCACACCTCGCCTGTGATTTTTCACACAACTCCCACAATCCACCTCTGCTGTTCACGCTGATTTATAAAGTGAGAAGGCTCCCTCTCTCTGTCCTTGGTTCACCTTCTGTGAAATCTACCAGATGCTGAGATCCTTATCTGCAGATCTGAAAAACAGCAAATATCTGCCACAGTCAAGGCTGCAGCAGTGATGATGGAAAACAGGAGGCGGTGAGCGGGGACTACAGTCAGGTTTGAACAAACCAAAACAAGGAGCTTTTCTTCCCTTCTTCCATTAATGCACACAGATCAGAGCAGCGGCCGGTAGGAACATTAGCGCCCGAGCCAGACGGACTGAAGCTCAGAGAGCAGGATGCCAAAGGAAAAAAGACTGTGGAACAACTGAAAAAACACCAGAAACTAAAGAGCAGCAGACACAAAGAAGCAGAAAGCTGTTAGGAGCATCACACACTCAAAAAGGCCGAACTGACAAAAGCAAAGGCGGCGTCTGTTTTCCTTCTGCGGCTCTAAAAACAGACAGATGGAGGAAGGAAGATGGAAGCATCTGTCTGCTCTCAGCCAGGTGTGTCTGAAAGACTTAAAGAAGGAAAATTCATGCTTCTCATCAGGTGTCCATTTAAATGTCCAATCAGGACACGTTGAACAGATGCTGCTGTCTCTGGAAACTGTGATTTCAGTGTGAGATTATGGACATGCCATATGGTTTGATGTTTGTGGGATAGTGGATATTTTTATTCTGGGACTCCAGCACAGCAGCTCTGCATGATTCACAGGTCAAAACAACCCAGATTTGCTTCACGCTGCCATCGTCGGGCAGAAACTAGTCCTTTTAGCTGGTCCACCTCCACCTCCAGTGGGTTCTGGGTTCATTCCAGCTCAAAAAACCCCAGAGAGAGGCCCAAGGAGACATCCTACTCAGCTGTCTGACCCAAAGGAGCAACAACTTTATCCAGAGGGAAAGCCTGAGCTCCTCAGTTTATATCTGAAGATGCGTTAATGCAAAGAGAAGCTTTCACGCGGTGCAGTGACACACAACGTCTGTGCAATAAGGTGAACTGGCACGAATTTGCAGCAGGCGACACAAATAGAGGCATCTCATCACGAGCAGCAGAGATGTTACTGACGTCTCCAAGAAGCTCGCTGACAACGTGAGGGCAGCTGCAGCTGGAGAGGGTTTGGAGACAGGTGAGAAAAACTGGAAGTGCTGAAAATGTTTGGCTGTAATTCGACAGCAGACTCATCCCATTGGCTGTTAGAGGCAAATGTTTGTGGGCTTCCAGCAACATTGTTTTCACGTGAGTGACGGGAGGTGAAACCTCGCCTCACGCATGGTGTAAACACACCATGAGACTGAGCCCAGCCATCCCCAGAGTCATGACCAGACTTTGATGGGTAGATGGAAAGCTCAACTCTTCACCATAACGGTCTGATGCTGCACCAGTCCACCGGTCCATCTCACACCGCTCCTCCTCATCCCTCCTGAGCAGGACCTAGAGATACTTATCACCCTCGGCTGGGGCAAAAGTTCTCCGCTACCCCAGAGGAGGCCATGGCCTCAGATTCTCACACCAGCTGCTTCCCACTCAGCTGAAAACCACCGAGGTGTGTGCTGGAGGTCACGCTTCTGATGAAACCCAACAGAGCTGCATCATCCACAAATAGCAGGGTTATAGATCTGAGGTCACCAACAGAAACCCTCCTCATGCTGGCTGCTTCTTTAACTGCACAGTTGGGTCCTGATGCTGAAAATACGAATAATAATAATAAATTATTATTTTAGTTCCATCCAGTGAAAGCTCGACCGACTTTCCAGTAACTTCCTACAATTATTGTTTCTCGATCCAAACGGTGACATTAATGCATATTAATGTGTGGAGGTCCTCAGGGGAGGGAACCATCACAGCATACAAGAACCAGGATGTAGCTCCGGTGTCCTCAGCCCGGCTGCACTGCACGGAGAAGCCCGCTGATCGATTCTGCACCGGCCTGGATCACCTCCGAGGAGCCAAGTATCATCTAACACCATGACTTCATTGTGTGTGTGTGTCTGTGTGTGTGTGTTTGTCTGTGTGTATATACCACATAGTCTGAGCTCTTGTTTCAGTCGATGTGTCGAGTGGATTTGCGTTTATTTGAGCCTTTAGTCAATACTGCTGTTTGTATGAGAGTGTGTGTGTGTGTGTGTGTGTGTGTGTGTGTGTGATCACCATCACAGCAGCTCAGCTTTGGCAGCTTTCACGTATTTTCATGTGCTGCTTCGATGATGCCGTTGAGACGAGAGGACCAAAAATGTGGCCGGAGCTTCACATTCATGTCACACAGGTTTGAGACACTTTATTAAACGTTCCCTCTGATGATTTTTTCATCAGGTTCTTGTTTTAGGACCTTTAATAGCACCATACCAGCCTAATTATCACCACTGACTCTGTTTTTGAGTCCCTCACATTTTATAGAGATTAGAAACTTCCTGTCTCATTCAGACTCCTCCAGTGTTCATGTTTCTTCCATCATCCTGGTTTTAAATAAGACTATAGCTGCTGATTGATTCTCCTTCATGTTATAATTAGGTCTTGTTTTAAAAAATCCAACAACCTGAAAACTGTTGCCACTGCATCATCCTGTCCCTTTTTTCCTGTATGTAGTCACTGATGTTGGCCTGAATACACAAATCTTTTAAAGTTCATGACTGCTCAGCTTCAATTTAAAATACAAGAAAAGCCAAAATCCATCCAGTCGGCTGGAAGAGAAGTTCAGACTCACGAGGAATCCCACACATGAGATTGGATCATAAAGTTAATCTACTGGAAACATAAGAAGTACAAATGTTTCCAAATGTTCATCTCTCTGTGCACCCCCATGTGGTTACCATTTCTATATGGCTGCAGAGAAGTCACATTTTGATCACTTGCACATTAAATAGCTTCATCTTTAAGCATTACAGTGACCCAGAACTCACTGCCAGTGCAGTAGAAGCATCCCTGGATGGAAACACCATCAGTCATGGATCGGCCTCCCCAGAGCCCGGACCTCCGCATTACTGAAGCAGCGTGGGATCGTCTGAAGGCAGAAACATCCAAAGAAGAGCTCTGACTGTCCTTCAAGAAGCCTGGAGAACTGTTCCTGAAGACTGCTTAAAGCACTGACAGGAAGCTGCCTCGGAGTTCAGAATAAAGGAGGTCACACCAAACACTGAAGCTCGTCAGAACTGTACAAACTTTGCCTCATAAACTGTGTTTCCATGTTTGCGCCGTTCAGTAAGTCGCTGCACCTGTGCACATTTCCCTGGTAAATATAAAGAAAGACTTTTGCACAGTTACAGGCTCACAGCTCATCCCTCAGAGATTTCCTGGTCAGTAAAGCTTTATTTTTTCATGCAGCAGCAGGCTGAAGACGTCCGCTTGTTGTTTCTCATTGTTTCAGAGTTAATCGGATCAACACCGATTCTCCTGTCTGGTGACTTCCACACTAAATGTCAGATGATATGCAGACAATGCTCAGATTTATGCTCCCATCTTCCCAGCAGACCCTGAGCATTAACCTAAACTTCATCTGTGATGCGTTTCCCTCAACTGCATCAAAAGCTCCTGCTGTAAATGCAAAAGCAGTTTTCCAGCACAAATTTCCAGGCTGTGAAATCAGAGGATCTTCAGGAAAACGACAGCCTTATGCAGCAGAAAAAGAAAACCGTGACTTCCACAGGCTGGTGGAGGCTTTCTTTGTCCAGAATTAGAGCTACTTAAGCTAAAAAAAAACTCCTCAGCTGTCCATCCACACTCCACAGATCACAGATCAGTGCATCTGTGCAGTAACGAGGCTGCAGAGAGCAGAATAACTGATGCTTATGGTAGGTGAGAGTTACAGCAGCTGCAGGCCTCCTCCTGGTGTTTAACAGCTGCTTTGTTTTAGCAGAATTTCTTATTTCTGCACTTTATTGGATGTATGTGGTTTTCAAATGTTCTAAACTACTTTGCAACTTGCATAAATAAATGAAGCAATTAATATTCTCTGAATGATCAGCATCAGTCTCAGGGCACCTCTGAGAGCCTGCGGTGTGTGTGTTAGTATTCTGAGGACATTACATGGCCCACGAGCACACACACAGACGCTGTCTAAGGTGTGAGGTTATAAATGATCTGAGGTGTGTGTGTGTGTGTGTGTGTGTGTGTGTGTAATCACAGGCTGCAGCAGTGAGACGGTGAGGGGGATGAGGACACGCTTCACAGTCTGGAGGACATCTCACCTCATTCGTGTGTGTGTGTGTGTGTGTGACTGTTGAGTGATTGGTGCTGAGTCAAAACACACGCACACACGCAGAGTTGTCATGGTAACACAGTTTGCAGCAGCAGGCTAACGGGCGGTCAGCCTCAGTCCGACTGTCGCTCTGAACCAGGCGCCTCAGAGCCAGACTGAGTCTGTTTTCCACTGGCTGTCTAACCACCTCCATCCTCCTCCACCGTCTTCATCACCTCCATCACCTCCTCAGACTTGCTGCTCTGCCTGCTGCTTTGTTGTTAGCATACATGCTAGTGTAACTGTATGATGGTGGTGTGAGAAACCAATGAAAGCAGAGAGGTGTGGCGTCACCACGATAAACTCACTGCTGCCGGTGAGTTTGATGTCAGTAACAAAAATCTTTCTCCAGCAATTTATTGAAATAATGAATTAGCACTGAAGGTTCTGGGTTCTTCTTGGTGTTGGCTCTCACTGCGGTATTGTATCACTTCCTGTTTCGGAGCACAGTGGTGTTTTGGTGTCTGTTAGCTGGTTAATCTGTATACCTCGATTTATCTGGATAATTACATATTTCAGTGTAATCTTCACCTGCTTTATATAGAGCACACTCTTTGCTGAATCGCCAGCTTATTCTCAGCTAGTAGCTTCAGCTCTTAGCGACTCACTAGCAGCATGGCTTCCTCTCCTTTCCCTCCTGCACTTTCCTGCTCTGAGTGTCACATGTTTAGTTACTCCTCGGCCTCCTTTAGCAGTAATGGTACTTATAATAAATGTAGTCTGTTTGTAGCTCTGGAGGCCAGGCTTTCTGAACTGGAGACTCGGCTCCGCACCCTGGAAAATCCTATAGCTAGCCAGGCCCCTGTAGTCGGTGCGGACCATGGTAGCTTAGCCGCCGTTAGCTCCCCCAGCAGTCCGAGCAGCAGGGAAAGCAGGCTGGCTGGGTGACTGTGAGGAGGAAGCGTAGTCCAAAACAGAAGCCCCGGGTACACCACCAACCTGTTCACGTCTCTAACCATTTTTCTCCACTCGGCGACACACCCGCCGAGGAACAAACTCTGGTTATTGGTGACTCTGTTTTGAGAAACGTGAAGCTAGCGACACCAGCGACCATAGTCAAATGTCTTCCAGGGGCCAGAGCAGGCGACATTCATGGAAATTTGAAACTGCTGGCTAAGGCTAATCGTAGATTTGGTAAGATCGTTATTCACGTCGGCAGTAATGACACCCAGTTACGCCAATCGGAGGTCACTAAAATTAATATTGAATCGGTGTGTGACTTTGCAAAAACAATGTCGGACTCTGTAGTTTTCTCTGGGCCCCTCCCCAATCAGACCCGGAGCGACAAACACAAAAAGAGAACCGATGATCTCTAACACAAGAAAGCAAACTTCAGATTGTGCTGCCCACGTCTTTATTGGACGGATGGAGGGGCCTCCTTCTGTTTTTACACCTGCTCCCAGGGGCCATTAGTTTCATGACCCATCCACTCGCTACGGCCAGCCTGATAAGTTTCCTGTCTATATGATAGGGTGAGTGGCTTCCTGTCTGTATGATAATAGTTTCCTGTCTATAAGAGCTCTGATGATGATCAGCTGTCTCATCCAGTAACACTTCCTCCTCAGCTCTGTTCCCACGCTGCTCTGCATCTACCCCGGGCCTCCTGGAAGGAGACACTAAAAAGCCTTCCCTATGTTTATGCATTCCTGCCTGCCATTATAGGTGATGTGACCTCCTGGCTCCTCATTAGACTCCAGTCGCTGCATTAGAAACACCTGCTGCCCAGAGGCAGGGCTGCAGGCCCCAGCATCCACCTCTAACAGGAGGGAGACCCACTACATAAACTGGGGGAGTCACAGTGGGGAGGAGACGTCACTGTGAGCCGTGGCAATCAAAGTGAACCACAATGCAAAGCAAACCTGCTCACATGGTCGTGCCATGTTTTCACAGTTTAAGCGAACCTTCTATTTCAGGCCTTCCAGTCAGTATTCAGTAATACTACGTGTGTGTAATGGTTTGTTGTGCTCTGTTACACTTGTTTGATTTTTGTTAGCAAAGTTGAGGGTTCCCTGTTTTTTTGATCATGAGCCAAGTTTGTGCAACAGCGCCATCTGTGGCCAGAATGAGTCCGTAGGAGCCCCACACCGTTCATTCTTCTGCCAGTCACATGTTCATGTTTCCGCACTCTACTAAACTACTTTTCTGTACCTATTAAGGCCACCATAGCACCAAATATCATTCCTAAAATGGTTCATCCATTTCTGTTAACTTATCTTATAAACTGAGGAGGCGACAGTTTGGTGTCAGAGGGAATTCGTTGTTCCCCGTTTGTGGATACGACTCTTTAACCTCCTGTTGGGAAGCTGAATGGTTCAAAGTGAACTGGTTTGTACTGAGATCATGATTTTGTGTTTGTAGTATGAGCAGCTGAAAGGCGACATGCTCTGAACCACTCAAATGCTCAATCCAGCAGAATCCTGTAATTACCTCTCACGGCCACAGAGGACGCTGTTGCATGACACTGCATGAAGAGGAGGAGGGTCAATAAAACTAAGAAATGTCAGGTTAGTTTAAGGCTTGAAGGACAATAATTCTGATAAACTGAAAACAAAATGCAAAAATTTTCCTTGTAAAAAAGAACTGTACTTGAAACAGCAGAGCAGTAATACTGCATCAGTACTGCATCTAACCTCATGGATTTACTCTGCAGCCAAGCGGAGGCCATTAAGACTGAGCAGAGCTCATAAACGTGGACTTTTAAGGTTTAATGGTAGCCTGTTAAATCAACAGCAGGTAGAGGCAGCGTGTAGCAACAGGACAAAGGTTCGAGTCTCCCCAAGTTCCCCAGGATACAAAAATAAAAGTTCATATCTGACATGAAATTACATGTGATTTAAAAAGAGAAGCACCGTGGCAATTAAAGCCTTGATTCTATTGGATGCTACCCCTAACTACAATGATGCAGGAACCAGTCCAGAATAAACGGGAGAAGAGGTCGGTCTCAGAGAAAACAACAAGGCTTTATTGTTTAAAACAATTTTAAAAACATAAACCAAGTCTGGCACCGACTCAACAACTTAGTTTCTTGCAGTGGTGTACCAACCCAGGCAAATAGCAAGCACCTGAGAGCAATGACTCAATCTTCCCAACAGGAGGTGTAATAAGAGATGCTAAAAAACCAATCCACTGCAAATACAAACCCACAAGGACACTGCATGCATTATGTGTCTTGTTAAAAATAACTGGCACTCTACAACCACTATTACACACAGCTAGCTAGCATATACACACCTGTAAGCGATCAGCTTCTTAATAGTTAACCGCCTCCACTCAGGGATTGCACATTGCCCGATGGTACTGTACCACCACTGTATACATCACACGAACACAAAAAATGGCAGGAGGGAACAAAACAAAAAATAAATAAAGTAACACGCAAGACAAAAGAAAAAGGAAAAGGGGACAGTGACAAGGTGCCTGGGTCCAGTGCTCTGCAAAACATACACTTTCATTACATGTCAGTTCATGAGCTTAAGGTCATTTAGTTCTTTGAACATTACGCAGAAATGTTGTACCTTACATGACATAAGGTTGCCGCCCCAGACACTGTTTTTGCACTACACTAGCTTGTTATTGTGGACAGCATATCCCCATGGTATACGAGCGACACCCAAATCTTCCACCTCTTATTTTTCATACATACAGAGCAGCTAAAAGAAGCCCTGAAGTGACCAATAAGAGCCAATTACAGCTTAGACGGACCAATCAGAAAAGAGAGAGAATGAAACCCTCATGAAACAGTCATACTTTTATGATTGCAACACACGATTAAACTCATAATGTTCCACCAGCCAATCAGAGTTTAAATACCTCGGCCAAGGCAGTTAGGTATCACACTCTTATATTTTTCCATTTCACTAATTTTTATTTCTATTGCACCATTTCCCACTAACAGTAATGAACTGGAACAGTCATCTCAAGGTCCTTTATGTAGTTAGGTGATGATGAACAATGATAGGACAAGACTGTGAGCAGCACCTGGCAACACTGGGAAGGAAGAACTCCCTTTAAACAGGAAGAATCCTCCAACAGAACGAGCCTCAGGGAGCCATCTGGTCTGAGGGTGACGGAAAGAGAAGAGACCGTTAATGTCACGCAGCTGTGGCGTACAAACACAGGATGCTTGCTGCATCATGGGAAGTCCCCGTGCAGCCGGAGCCTATAGCGGGATACCTGAGTGATCATTCACCTGATCCAGCTCTAACTACAAGCTGGATCCAAAAGGAAACTTTGAAGCTCTTTTGTCTCCTGAACACAAAATGGGAGCCCCCCCCATCCAGCTTGTCTGTATGTTCATGAGTTTAAAACAGACAAAGTCAAATGAAGCTCTCTTATTTTTTTAAGTGCAGACTCTGCAAAGAGCACCACGGTGAGCTCTGAAGTTAATACAGTCAGTAAATAATTCATGTCAGCAGATGCATTCAGCGGCAGTTTGAAAGATGCTTCCAAAATACCAGAAAGTCAGCACTCAGCACTCTTTCTTTTAATTGACGTTAACGTACGATGAATGTAACTAATATTTAAATGACTACACTGTAAATCTTCGTGAGCTAAAACAAAAAATGCCTCAAACAAACAACTTATAAGAAGAGCTTCATGCATCGTGTTTTTTTAATAATCTCGATATACTCGCATTAACCTTACAGAATACCAAAGTAAAGGATTTTGCGTGAAATGCACTTCGTAGTAAATAAACTGATGGCAGTCTAACAGTACGTTGCATTTCTGTGCCTCGTACACCACACAGGAACACCGGGCAGGACTCATTAATAGGCTGCAGAAGTCTCAGTCACGGCGGCTTGTTAACAACTTGACCTTTACACAGTTCTTGGCCACACAAACACTGAAATAATGATGGCAACACACGAAGGCCAGCTGAAGGTAAACATTAACAGTCCTGTTACTCTTCGCAGTTGCATAGCAGAGGCTCTTAGAAAAATCAAGTATAAATTATTTATTGAAACAAGTGAGCACAACGTTACATATGCAGGTAAAAAGCAGAGCCAACTCAAACATCTCCTAGAGACCAGTGGGCAACACCCTGGCAACCAGCGATCACTCGGGAGACATATGCATTCCCCAACCGATTGGTGAGTCGTTGCAGTCAGTAAGTTGGTTACAGTGGTAAGGCACCACTCTGAAAGTGAATGCTCATGGTTTGCTGGTGCAATCTTTCAAGTTTCACTTCTGCTCAGTGAATACCTGGTGAGCATTTGCAGAAAAGTTGCCCTTTTACATGCAAACCACCGGAGACTGCCGCAACCTGCCAGTGACCAAAGCAATCACAAGGAGGCTTTTTGTGCAGCACCATGGTAACCAATCATTGTAACCAGTTTCATGGCAACTGCCAGCAACCTCCCCAACCACGAACAACCAGTTGATGCATTTTTACCAGGTAACTGGAGGTTACCAGGGGGTCGCTAGACCTGCCTGGCACAGGTTCAAGGGCAGGGTCACCTATGATGGGGTGGCTGTGGCTCGAAAGGTTGCACAGGTCATCTACTAACTGGAAGGTTGGTGGTTCAAGCCCTGGCCGTCCCAGTCTGCATGCTAAAGTGTCCTTGGGTAACATACTGAACCCTGAATTTCTTCCGATGTGTTCAGTGTGTAGAGTTCACTTTGATCTAAAAAAACCAAGGTGCTTGTATGAATGAGATATGTTGAATAAAGTGATTTGATTGTATGGGGACTTATGCATGATGATGATATTAAACCGGCATTAGCTGTTAGCTTGCCTCTATCTCATCCATTGTTGTGTTGTGTTTTGAGCCGCATACAAATTATGTCATGAGACTACTGCCCACGCGGCTATATTGACTCCACCCACACTGTGGTGGTCCTCAATTGCAATGGAAACACAACAGGACCGTGCAGAGTTGTGTTGACTGAGTCGACCCGCGCCGAGTCGTTCTGTATGGAAACACGGCTTAAGACGTGCTTCATCTCAGGGGTAAAAGAGGGGTCTGTGTACTAACGAGGAATTCAGACCAAAGCATTGCAGTTCTACTTTAAATCGACCACAAGGGAATGACATACATATGAAAAGGAAGGATTTAAAAGCATGATATGTGCCCTGTAAGAGGAGAGGACTCTTAAAGTGTACTTGAAGGACACGTTTGAGTTTGAAGGGGGGGCTGTGAGTTTTTACTGACCTATAGTTTAAATGTGCTGCATTTGTTGTGTTGTTTCCTCTGCTGTCATAATGTGGACAGACGCAGACTGCCAACGCAGAGACAAGCTGTCAGCAGAGAGCCAGTTAGGGTCAAAGGTCATAGCATGTGGTTTGTTGACACTCTGAAGCACTTGACCTGTTCCTGACCTGGCAGTCAGGTGGTCGATGTGCAGCGGTTACCACTGTGATGCTTTCAGACTCTCTAATCTCTGGAGCAGTTATAATTTAGCCTGGCTGGGCCAGAGAGAGCATTTTAAACTGTTAATACATCACAGCAGTTTGTAAAATCATTTACAGCGGTGAGACACCATGGGCACCTTCTGCACTACAAATTTGATTTTTAAACCTTAAAGCTGTGTTTTTAAAATGTTAATGAGAGAATTTACACGTTAAATATGAATTTATTCAGAAAAAATGTGTAAATGCCTGCATAATTAGGAACCTGTGTTCAATCTAACCTGCTAATTCATTGTTGGATTAGTTTTTATTATCTAAAGCTGCATTTCACACTGTATAAATCAATGTTTCTCAAACTGTGGGGCGCACCCCACTGGTGGGGCACAGGGTCATGGCAGGTGGGGCGCAAACAACCTGGGAGAGAAGTAATGCGGAACTAGGAAACGTTAGCAGGTATGTTAGCGCAGCGACTAAAAAACTCTCTGCCACCACTGTCTGCTGAGTAGATAGACCCCCCCGACTGATTTCATCCGGCAAAGTGGGACATGACGGAAAAAGTTTGAGGACCAGTGGTTTAAATGCTGAACACGTCTGAAACTACCCTGTGACAAACCGCTGTAAGAAAACAGAGATGCTGACAGCACTGACCGTCTCCAGTCAAACAGGAAGTATCTGAACACACAGCTGAAAGACGCTGGGCGGGACACCACCTCGGGCCTTAATTTTTGAGGACAGATTTCTTTTCTGCCTCCCAGTGATTACTCACTATCTGCAGATACATCATATTGGCTATCGTATTGGCCGCATTGGTCGAGGCGCTGAACTTTTCCTGAGAACATTTTAACCCTCATCCTCCAGCTTCCCTTTATGTTACACTTAATGTTTCATTCATATTTTTGTTCCATGTTTGATGTGTGGTGCAGACATCTAATGACCTCATCACTGATTCTGTGATTAGGGTGCAAGGTCATGATGTTAGAGCCAATCACAGCAGTCCCATTTACAGAGAATCTACCTGACAGTCCTCAGGTAACACACTGCTAACCCTGCTGCAGCAATTTACTCTTAAACTACAAAACAGTGTAAAGAGAAGCAAATCCTTTTTTTATTATTATTTAGGGTGCTGGAATCATCAAATATTTGACATTTTTGCATTAAAAAAATCAATAAAACTATTAACTGGTTGCAAATTATTGATGACTTAAACAGAGTAACGGTTTCAGCTCTTTGCCATTGCAAGTTTAATGCAAATCAATGTGTTCTTAAAATACTGAGGCATTGCAAGTGTCCTCAGCAGCAACTCACTCAGCAGGCTGGTTGGATTTGAAGGGGACAGCGGCTATAAAATAAATAAAGCATGCAAGGAGAAACTGGAGCACCACAGATCTGTTGGTCACACATTTATTTCTGAAGAAGTCCACTCAGAGATGCCAAATAAAACGGCTTCAACCTTCAGAGCGTAAAAGTGCATCTCGCGTTGAGTAATACTGGTTCGTTTGCAGCCTCACTGAAAAAGCTGCTTTGTTTGTCCCTGAAAGGCGTTTAAGCTCAAAGAGATATTTGTCCAGTCTTCCTGTTTTCAGAGACTTTTTCCTCCTCTGAATGGAAGCACAGATGATGCTTTAGACAAACAAAAGTGCACTGACTTGATTTGATGGGCATTTAATGGGTGTGTTACTTTAATGGGCTCATCCAAGCATTTTCTGTTTACTGAAGGTCACACAGCACTGAAGTTCTTCTCATGACTGGAAATTCTCCACCTTGAATTTGTGCTTGTGGATTTTTACAGGAAAGGTAAACAAACCTTACCCTCTGTGTGTTTGTGAGAACCAGTTTGTTTTCCCCTCAGCTAACTGGAGTCCCTGAACTGGTCCTCTGGACTGTGTTTGTGCTGTTGGAGCCTTTTGGAGCATTTTTAATGCAGTTATCTGACCAATAATATGGTTGCTGTAGCTTCATTGGACTAACAGACCGTCCAAGAAGGCGGAGCTCCAGTTTGGGTGAGTGCTGATAACTTAGCACGCCACCCTCAGGTGCAAATAAATATGGTTCTCCAGTAAATCAAAATGGCAACAGGCATTATGCTAATGTGGAGGCTTCAAAATGCAAAGCTCAAACCTAAAGATGGTGTCTGTGTCCATCTTTTATATACAGTCTGTGTACAGTGGGTACAGAAAGTATTCAGACCCCTTTAAATTTTTCACTCTTTATTTCATTGGAGCCATTTGCTAAAATCAAAAAGTTCATTTTATTTCTCATTAATGTACACTCAGCACCCCATCTTGACAGAAAAAAAACAGAAATGTAGAAATTTTAGCACATTTCTTAAAAAAGAAAAAGTGAAATATCACATGGTCATAAGTATTCAGACCCTTTGCTGTGACACTCATATTTAACTCCCATGCTGTCCATTTCTTCTGATCCTCCTTGAGATGGTTCTACTCCTTCATTGGAGTCCAGCTGTGTTTAATTAAACTGATTGGACCTGATTAGGAAAGGCACACACCTGTCTATATGAGACCTCACAGCTCACAGTGCTGTCAGAGCAAATGAGAATCGTGAAGTGGAAGGAACTGCCCAAGGAGCTCAGAGACAGAATTTTGGCAAGGCACAGATCTGACCAAGGTTACAGAAGAATTTCTGCAGCACTCAAGGTTCCTAAGAGCGCAGTGGCCTCCATAATCCTTGAATGGAAGAAGGTTGGAACCACCAGAAATCTTCCTAGACCTGGCCGTCCAGCCAAACTGAGAAATGGTGGGAGAAGAGTGTGTGAATGAGACCAAGACTGAGCTTTTTGGTGTTAATTCTAAGCGGTATGTGTGGAGAAAACCAGGCCCTGCTCATCACCTGCCCAATACAATCCCAACAGTGAAACATGGTGGGGGTAGCATCATGCTATGGGGGTGTTTTTCAGCTGCAGGGACAGGATGACTGGTTGAAATTGAAGGAAAGATGAATGCGGCCAAGTACAGAGATATCCTGGAAGAAAACCTCTTCCAGAGTGCTCAGGACCTCAGACTGGGCCGAAGGTTCACCTTCCATACGAGACAATGACCCTCAGCACACAGCTAAAATAACAAAGGAGTGGCTTCAGAACAACTCTTGACCATTGTTGACTGGCCCAGCCAGAGCCCTGACCTAAACCCAACTGAGCATCTCTGGAGAGACCTGAAAATGGCTGTCCACCAACGTTCACCGTCCAACCTGAGGGAGCTGGAGAGGATCTGAAGGAAGAATGGCAGAGGTTGCATCATTCCCAAGAAGACTCATGGCTGTACGAGCTCAAAAGGTGCT